>CAUYRH010088560.1:0-61185 GCA_963574655.1 Perodicticus potto
GCGCCTGTAATCCCAGCTACCTGGGAGGCTGAGGCAAGAGAATCGCTCAAGCCTAAGAGGTGGAGGTTGCTGTGAGCTGTGACTCCACAGCACTCCACGGAGGGCGAGAGAGTGAGACTCTGTCTCTACAAAAAAAAAAAAAAAAAACACTACTAATTTAGAACCTATTTAACTTTCATCACTCTAAAAAGAGTACCTGTTAGCAGTCACTTTCCCTTCTGCCCTTCACCTAACCCCTGGTAACCACTGCTCTGCCTTATGTCTCTATAGATTTACCTAGTCTGGACATTTCAGATAAATGGAATCAATGTGTGATCTTTTGTGACTAACTTTTTTCGCCTAACATAATACTTTCCTTTACTCACCATATACTAATAAGGATAACGTAATGCTTTTAAGATTGATCTGTGTTGTAACATACATCAGTTGTATGCCCAAGTACTATTCTGTATGGATAACCACATTTTGCTATCCATTTGTCTGTTGGTGGACATTTGGGTTATTTCACTTTTTTGCTGTTTCAAGTAGAGCTGCTGTGATCATTCATGTACATGTTTGTGGGGACATGTTTTCACCTGTCTTAGGGTATTTAAGAGTGGAATTGTTGGATCATGCAAAAAATCTGTTTTTACATTGGTAGGGAACTACACAGCTATTTTCCAGCAGGCCGCAGGTACCTTACATTCTCACCAGTAGTGTGGGAGAGTTTTCATAATTTTTCTGCATGCTCCCCAACACTAGTTATAGTCTGGCTTTGTTTTTACCCCCTAGGTTCTATTCTAGGAAGGTTTTTTGTTTTGTTTTGTTTATGGTTTGTTTGTTTGTTTGTTTTGTTTTGTTTTGAGACAGGGTCTCACTTTGTTGCCCTCAGTAGAGTGCTGTGGCATCACAGCTCGCAGCTTCAAACTCTTGGGGTCAGTGATTCTCTTGCATCAGCCTCCCGAGAAGCTGGGACTACAGGTGCCTGCCACAACACCCAGCTATTTTTATAGATGGGGTCTCGGTCCTGCTCAGGCTGGTCTCAAACCTGTAAGCTAAGGCAATCCAAAGTGCTGGGATTACAGGCATGAGCCATAGGTTTGTTTTTTTGTTTCTTTGTTTTTTATCTCCTGACTCTGATTCTAACCATCCTAGTGGACATGAAATGGAATCTCAGTGTGGTTTTAATTTATATTTCCCTGTTGGCTAATGATGTTGAACATTTTTTCATGTGTTTCTTGGCCATTTATATATTTTCTTTGGAGAAATGTCTATTCAAACCCTTTCCCATTTTTAGGCCGGGCACACTGGCCCACACCTGTAGTCCTAGCACTCTGAAGGCCGAGGTAGGTGGATTACTTGAACTGAGGAGTTCAAGACCTGCCTGAGCAAGAATGAGACCCTGTCTCTAAAAAAAAAAAAAATAGCCGGGCGTTATGGCAGGCACCTGTAGTCCCAGCTGCTGGGGAGCCTGAGGCAAGAGAATCACTTGAGCTCAAGAGTTTGAAGTCGCTGTGAGCTGTGACACCATGGCACTCTACCAAAGGTAACAAAGTGAGACTTTTTCTCAAAAAAAAAAAGAAAACTAAATCCTTTTGCATTTTTAATTGAGTTTTCTTCTTGTTGACTTTTTTTTTTAGAGACAGAGTCTCACTTTCTCACCCTCGAGGGTGCTATGGCATCATAGCTCATAGCAACCTGCAGCTCTTGGGCTTAGGCAATTCTCTTGCCTCAGCCTCCCAAGTAGCTGGGACTACAGGCACCCGCCACAATGCTTGGCTATTTTTTTTTTTTTTTTTTTTGTAGAGACAGAGTCTCACTTTATCGCCCTCTGTAGAGTGCTGTGGCATCACACAGCTCACAGGAACCTTCAGCTCCTGGACTTAGGCGATTCCCTCGTCTCAGCCTCCTGAATAACTGGGACCACAGGCGCCTGCCACAATGCCCAGCTATTTTTCTGTTTTGCAGCAAGGCTGGGTTTGAACCCGCCACCCTCGGTATATGGGGCCAGCACCCTGCCCACTGAACCACAGGCGCCACTCGCTCAGCTATTTTTTTGTTGCAGTTTGCCAGGGGCCAAGTTCCAACCCGCCACCCTCCGTATATGGGGCTGGCGCCCTACTCACTGAGCCACAGGTGTCACCCTTCTTGTTGACTTTTAAATGTCCTATATATATTCTGGATACAAGCGCCTTAATCAAATATATGATTTCCAGATATTTTCACCCATTCTGTGGATTGTCTTCATTTTCTTTTGTTGTTTTTTGTTGTTTATTTTGTCCAACCCCAGGAGAAAGGCATGTCTTCACTTTGTTTTTGTTTTTGTTTTGAGACAGAACCTCAAGCTGTCACCCTGGAGAGAGTGCTGTTGCATCCCAGCTCACAGCAACCTCCAACTCCTGGGCTCAAGCGAGTCTTTTGCCTCCACCTCCCAAGTAGCTGGGACTACAGGCGTCCGCCACAACGCCCAGCCTTTTTTTGGTTGCAGCCGTCATTGTTGTTTGGCGGGCCTAGGCTGGATTCAAACCCGCCAGCTCAGGTGTACCTGGCTCGTGCCTTAGCCTGTTGAGCCACAGGCGCCGAGCCATGTCTTCACTTTTTTGTTTTTTTGTTTTTTTGTTTTTTGTTTTTGAGACAGAGCCTCAAGCTGTCACTCTGGATAGAGTGCAGTGGCAGGATCACAGCTCACAGCAACCTCCAACACCTGGGCTCAAGCGACTCTCCTGCCTCCACCTCCCAAGTAGCTAGGACTACAGGCGCCCGCCACAACGCCCGGCTATTTTTTGGTTGCAGCCATCATTGTTGTTTGTTGGGCCCGGGCTGGATTCGAACCCGCCAGCTCAGGCGTACGTGGCTGGCGCCTTAGCTGCTTGAGCCACAGGCGCCGAGCCACTTTTTTGCTTTTTTTTTGATCAACATAAAAGTTTAACTCTAGGTTCAAGTGTGCTGTGAGATTAAAAAAAAGGTTGAAAAACACTGAGCTAGAGGCTCTGGGGAGGCTCCACTCCCAAGCTCATTCAAGGTGGTGGGCAAATTTAGTGCTTTGCAACGGTAGCACGAAGGTCCCTTCTTCTTGCTGGCTGTCGTGGGGTCAACTCCCAGGGGCCGCTCACGTGGCGCCGCCATCTTGGCAATGGCAAAGGTTCCTCCCTTGAGTCAGCCCACCTATGCTTTGAGTCTTTCCAACTTCTGCTCAGTGACTGGAGAAAGCTCGGCTTTTAAAGGGCTCGTGTAATTAGACTTGGCCAACTTGGATAATCTCTCTCCTGCCATATGATGGAATATGATCCTGGCAGTGATATCAGATCATATTCACAGGCTCCACCCACACTTAAAGGGGAGGAGGTTATACAAGGGTTATTTGGGATCGTTCTTAGAATTCTGCTGACTACACATACTCACACGTATATACCCCTCCATGGGTCATAAGAATGTATGTTCATCGAACACATACTAAGTTCCAGGAACTTCTGTATGAAGAGTGTCACTTGATTCTCACAAGAATATGGAGTAGCCGCTGCCACTGTTACTATCCTCAGTTTACAGATGAAATAGAGGCTCAGAGAGGTTAAGTAACTTGCTCAGGGTGACCCAGCTAGAAAGGGGTTGGGCAGGAACTTGAACCCAGGTCTGCCTGATTCTGAAGGCTGTATTCTTAACCAGGGCTCTGATCTGTCTCACATACATGCATGCAGAGGCAACAGACATACCTTTGCACACACATATGCATCAATATCCCTGTATACACGCATTCGTGCAGGCTCTAGAAGGGTCCATGCACAGATAGGCAGGCACCCCCGCATGTCTGCTTGGTTCCCTGGGACCCAGAGTTAATGAAGATGCACCGAGAGCCCACGCAGAGCTGCCATGGGCAGAGATGAAAGCGGGGTGTGCCTAACAGCCCTCCGGGGATCTGGTTACCCATGGCGGTGGCTTCCCGACCGGGTGATTAATTGCCCGGCACTGCCTTGCCCGGTCAGCTCCCAAGGCCTCTGCCCTCTTATTAAAAACATCCCTTGATGTCATCCCGCCAGGGAGATCAATGGAGGCGGCGGAGGGGAGTGGGGCTGCGAGGGGACAGGGGTCTCAGGGGCCTCTGCCCAGTGCCACCTGGCTTCATGGTGCTCAGCTCTGGGAGCTGGCTGGGGCTGATCTTCCCAAAGAGGCCTCCAGAGGCTGGGTCCCGCCTGGCTGTGGTTCACGTGGCATGGTCAGTGTGACTGGGCTGCTGGGCTGGTGACCGAGGTCAGAGGAGGCCAGAGGACTTGAGCCAGTGCTTTGGGGCTTCAGAAAGCTGAGACAGTCTGGGGTCCTCCTTGTCACAGCCTCTCCTGGGTGTTCTGGCATCAGATCTTCTTGGCTTTGGATCTGGACGTGTCTCGTGACACTTGACCCCCCAGCCTCTCTGGGTCCTCCTGTGCAAAATGAGGAGAAAGGGACTTCTCTTGCAGGTCTTAAAGGTCATCGGCTACCTCAAAACTCTTTCTCCTTTGGCTTGGGTGACCCTGCACGCTCCTGTTTCCTTCCTACCTTCACTATCCTCTTTGCTCGCTTCTAGCCAGTCCAGCGCTGAGCCCTGGACTCTGGAGCCAGAGCGTCTGGATTTGGGACCCCAAGCTGTCACTCAGTAGTACAGTGTCCCTGGTCAAGTGGCTTAACCTCACAAGCCCTCCACTTCCTCTTCTCCAGAGGGAAGCCAATCCTGGCCTCAGAGAGGTGCTGGGACAGACTAGCTGATCAAAGTAAACCCCTCTGAAATGCTGGTGTCCGGCAGGCAGAAGTGCCCTCCTCAGCCCCAGCCTTAAGTGCAGTTCTCAGGGCTTTGTCATCCGGTTCTCCTCACCTTCCCACTCTGCCTAGGTGAGTGCATCCTTTGTCCCATCTCCCTCGGGGATCCCCTGCACCTCTAGTCCTGCCTCCTGAATGGCAGACCCTATCCTGACTGCAGCACTCCAACCCCACATCACTGCAGGGCCCCAATGGGCATCACTCACTGGGTAGATCCTGGCTGAACTTGACCTCTTGCCTTCTTCTCCTCCTGGGCCCCCATCTTAGAGCCACCACCATCCACCTAAGCATCCCTGCCCGTGGTTGAAAACTGGGGTCTCCACCTGGGTTCCTCCATCTCAAACCTATAAGGCATCCATCACCCCACATGGTTAGGCAGGTGTCTCCCGAGTATCCCTTGGATTGTCTGTCTCTCTGCACCCCCCAGGCCCCTGCCGGGGCCACCTGGACAATGCAGTCACTTCCCAACATGTCCCTGTGCCTCCAGGCTTGTCTCCCCTCCAATCTACCCTCCACCTACCAGCCAGAGTGGTTTGGCCGTGGTTATATCCCAGTCCCCTCTTAACATTAATAAGTTTCTGTGGTTCCTGGGCAAAAGTCCAACCTCCCTGACAGTTTGTGGGGCCTCCAGAATCTGGTTGCCACCACCTCTCTAGCCAGGCTCCTGCTCACTTTCTGCCCCAGGTGAGTGGGTTGCCTTTCCCCTCCTGCCCTTGGGCCTTTTCACTTGCTGTTCCATCTGTGTGAAACACTTTTCCTCCCTACCTGCTCTGTGCCCAAGTAGGCCAGTGGTCTAGAAGCTGTCCAGAGTCCTTCTGTCCTGGCCATCTAGGACTCCCCTGCAGTAAGGGCTGATCTTTCTGGTCTGGCTATCACACAGATCTAGGCTCATCACTTTTCAGCAAGTCTTTTGACCCTTCTGAGCTTCAGTCTACCATCTGTAGGCTGGGGCTGATAATAGATAGCTATGATTGTGCAGAGAATTACATGAATGAGAGCCATGGTATGCTTAGCACAGAGAGGCTGGTGCACAAATGTTCAGCAGTGGTGATAGTGATGATGTTCTTAGTGAAGAACGTCTCATCCCTGGCCCAGACATAGTGGTGGTCTCTGCTTCTCCCTGGAGCCCTGGGAGGCTGATAGGATCATCTGCAGTATAGAGAAGGGTAAACTGAGGCTGGTACAGGAGGTGCTGTCTTAACATCACTCAGAGCTAGAGGCCTGGCCACCTGCTGAGTCCTCTCCTGATCTCTCCGTCTGGAGCTCCTAGTCCAGTGCTCCTGCTACAGACAACAGTCTCTCTGAATCCCCTTCCTTTGTATTCTGCCTTTTTAACAGCAACAAAAATGAAAGCACTGCTCTCCTGTACCCTTAGTTTGTATGTTCCATTATCACGCATTTAATCCACATAGCAAAATCCTAGGAAGACGGTATTATGTTCCTCATTTTGCAGTGAGTAGACTGAGACTCAGAGAGGTTAAGCCACTTGTTCAAGGACACACAGCTACCTGGCAGAAGAGCAGGATTGGGAGCTGTGGCTTTCTCCTTTCCAACCTCCTGGCACCTTTCCCCGTTGGATGACTGCCGCTACCCCCCTTGTCCTAGCCTGCCTGACCCAGAGTGTCCTGCCTCTCTGTGGTTGGGAGCCCGCTTCAGCTTTGTTTGACAGTGCTCGGTGGTGAGAAAGGATCGAGGTAATCTTCATGTTAATGTGAGTTTCAGAATTTTTCTTTGGTGGTTGCTTTATTTTTGGAGAATTTCATAAATAGCCCTTGGGATAGAAAGAGAGACATCCATGGAGTGCCGCAAAACCATTGCCTTTAAGTTTCCTCTATCTCCCTCTTCCGTCCTTCTACTGTGAATCTGTGTTCTAATCTTGCGTGCTGTTCCCACACAATTTTGGAGGTACTTGAGGGTGCACAGACACACACACACACAGATACTCGTGGGCGAACAATCAGCGCTCCTGCGATCCAGCTGTTAACAGACTGAGGATGGACTGAGTCTCACTCAGTGAGGCGCTGCTGAATGTTCGGGAGGGCGATTGGTGGGATCACACCTACGGTGCATCTTAGAAGGGTGCAGGTGAAACTTACTAAGTGCAGAATACAAATGTCTTCATATAGCGATTAAGAAAATGCCATGAAGGCTATGTTAAACAATTCGATGAAAATATTTCAGATTGTATATGGAGTCAGCACATTGTGCCCCATGATTGCACTAATGTACACAATTAGGATTTAATAAAAATTAAAAAAAAATTTTTAAAAGCAAAAACAAAAACAACAAGCTCCCTG
Organism: Perodicticus potto; assembly: GCA_963574655.1. Classification (NCBI taxonomy): domain Eukaryota; kingdom Metazoa; phylum Chordata; class Mammalia; order Primates; family Lorisidae; genus Perodicticus; species Perodicticus potto. The sequence continues at coordinate 7,065 of CAUYRH010088560.1, forward strand.
GAAAAAGAAAGCCCTGATTCGGCATTTACTGATTCCCATGGTGTAAATACTCCCACAGTGGTCAATTTCAAGCCATCAACGTGAAGTTGCTGAGCGTGGAGTTAGGAAGATGCTGTCGCCGCCTGTGAGCGGGTTCACACAGGCTCCAGCTCTCCACACCTTTCTCACTCCTGCCTCCCTGTTGCCGTCGCAGTGGCCAGCCTGTAGTTTGTGTTCACCTGTGTCGAAACACATTGTGTGCGCGTGGGAGGGGCATCAAGTCCTCTGACTTCCCCACACCTCCCAGAGTCAAGCAGGCAGTCAGCGGCTCCCGAGCTCCTTCCAGCACTCCAGAGAACACACTCAAGCACCATCTTGCTCAAACAAGGTATGCACAGCACACAGAAATCACACAGACACCTGAAGTGTGTGTGGCACACCCAGCTCTCCTCCCGGCCACAGTCACAGTTTCTTCTGCACGCACATTCTCACACAGTGGCACACTTTCAGTTACAAACACGCACACACACCAGGACGCGCCCATGCACATGTGTAGGTGTCTCAGAGGCACCGGTGTGCAGTCCTGAGTGCGCATTTTTTTGAGCAGAGGGTGTGAACTTGGACACTGTGCTCACAGGAACAAGCAATAGCTGGAACCCAGCCTTTCTCACCTTCGAGCGTGCCCACCACGGCACACCCACGGCTCACTCACCAGCACGCCCGCCCCCTGCCTTCCCCATGTCCCCTGCAGGCATCTCCCCCACCCCGCCATAGCCAGGGGAGCTGGCTGGGCTGGGTTGGTGGGTGTGGTGTTTGGGAGTTAGAGAGGAATTCCAGGCGGGCCCCCTCTGCTCCCCTGGCCAACGTTAAGTGCCTTCAGACTGAAAAGAACCGTCCAGAGAGGCTTTTCCGGCTAGAGATTAATGTCACTGAAAAATGTGGGTCCCGAGCGATTAATGCAGCCCTCTTCGCCGCACATTATGTGAGTGCACCAAAGCGAGAGGGGGCTCATTTTTGGCATGTTTTTAACCTGCTCAGCTCAGAGTGAAAGAAGAAAAGAAGAACCTGGGGCCCAGGAACCTGGGGGGGGGCCTCAGGGTCAGAGACAGCCCCAGAGGCCAGGTAGGGCAGGGCTGGGTCAGCCAGGTCCTTGTGGGGGGGGGGTCCCAGCTAAGTCTTGGAGAGAGGTAATTGTGGACCCACAGTCTTGGAGCTCCTGGTGGCGTAATTCTGGAGATCTGGCTGTGTCGCATGGGCTTCGGGAACCAGTCCTTCACAAGCTGTCTCCCCGCACCCGCAGAAGACTCTGGATTCCAACCCCAGCTCTGAGTGACCTGGGGCACCTGACTCCACCTCTCAGGGCCTTATCTTCTCCATCTACGAAATAGGTTTGCGTGAGGATTGACCGAGATTGTTTACAGGAGCCCCTTAGCACAGTTTCAGACGCACAGGAAGCGGCGGGGAGGACAGCAGCCTGCTGAGGAATGGTGGCGGTGATGTGTGCGGTGGCATGAATGAATGAACACCCCTGAGAGGGAGATTGATTGGTGCTCTGAAAGGGATCATCCTGGGCTGCAGTCCTGTTACGTGACCTTGAGCAAACACAGCTGAGCCTCGGTTTCTCCGCCTGGAAGATAGAGCTGAATAATATTGTTGTCTCCAGGTTATTGTGGGATTCAAGGTGACTCTACAGGTCGGGTGTCTGGCACAGTGGCCACTGACAACCCGGGGGCCCTAAAATGTGACAGCAATAGTAAGTGGGCCAGTGTGGAGACTCAGCCTGCAGCAATGACCTCCCTTCCCGGCCTGGCAGATGGGCTTAGAATCAAAGTGGTTGGATTTATGCCATAGCCTCTCACGGTCAGTCCCTGGGGGGTGGGTGGAGGGGGAGGGTGGGAAGGAGGAGCAAACAGGGTGGAGGGTGAAGACACGGGCAGGAGCCTTCCTGCCTCGGTGCTGGCAGGGTGGGGGAGGAAGCGCCCGTGGTGATGTCCCTGAAACCTCTGAGAAGGGGATGGTGGGGACAAGTTGGGGTGGGGACACTGTGAGACCTGTTGTCTGTGATGTGGGCCATGTGCCTGCATGAGCTCAGCTTCTGTCCCCAACCTCATCAGTTCCACTAGGAAACCCTGGGGGAAATTGAGGCACAGAGTGGGCAGGCAACCTGGCTTAGGTCACACAGATAGGAAATGGTCAAGAAACAGGTTTCTTTGGCATGGATGGCTCCTTGGCCAGGTAGGAATGGTCAGCATTTTGAGGGGAACCAGAGAACATGCTGAAGAATGTGTTCCTTGCATGTTTAAAAGCACCAACGGGCCGTGCTGTTTCTTGGCATAAAACTTGTCTTCAGCCTCCTCTGCTCTCAAGACTGTGCCCAAGCACCAACCCGTCTGCCATGGTCTGGGCCCTGCCATCTCTCCAGCCCCAGGCAGCACTATTCTGACTCTTGCTGCTGCTTTTTGGTGCCAGGTTCCTCGTCCCCTCCCAGCTCTAGGAAGCTACCCGTCCCCACCTCTACCTTGGAGGACTAGGAGCCAGGTGCTTGGGGTGTTTACAGTTTGCCTTCTCTGTGACAGGTCAGCCCTGGGGAGTGGAAGCCGTTTCCACTTTGCTATGTATTGGAGGCAGCTCCATAGTGCCTGGCGCAGGTGCTCCATGCGTGTTTGCTTGAGAGGAGGAAGTAGGCGGTGGATGACACAGCTGGCATCTGGGCACCAGCAGCGTCCAAGGGGCGTTTGTGCTCCCTGTGGCTGGAGTCTCAGTTCCACAGCAGGGAAGTCAGCTGGAAGCACAGCGTTGGGAGGGGACGCTGGGTACCTTAGGCCACACTGCTTCTGGGGAGGCAAGAAAGACAACGGAGTTTCTATAAAAAGATTTGTCTCCTTTATTTTGAATCTTTAAGCCTTTGACTTGACTTCACACTAAAGATGATAAAATAAGTGCCATCAGGGAATGGATAAGGGACTTCTCAGGGTAATTCAGTCCTCAGGGTTGCCCACCTGGGCACCATTGTTATCCCTGTTTTTCACAGCAAGAACTTGGGGCTCAGAGAGGCTCTTGGCCAAGGCACGAACCTGGGGCTGTCATGCAGAGGGACAGCCTTACCCACTGCACTGATGGAGCTGCTGATTGAGCTGTGGGAGGAAATACTGGCTTCATTCCTCAGAACTGAGGATGTTGAACTTGATATAAAAAGGAATTATTCCTTGTTTGTTTGTTTTTGGTTTGGGTTTTTTTTGTTTGTTTTTTTGTTTTATTTTTTAGAGACAGAGTCTCACTTTGTCGCCCTTGGTAGAGTGCCGTGGCTTCATGGCTCACAGCAACCTCCAGCTCCTGGGCTTAGGCGATTCTCTTGTCTCAGCCTCCCGAGTAACTGGGACTACAGGCGCCCGCTACAACGCCCGGCTATTTTTTTGTTGCAGTTCGGCCAGGGCCGGGTTTGAACCCGCCACCCTTGGTACATGGGGCTGGTGCCCTACTCACTGAGCTACAGACACCGCCCTGTTTGTTTGTTTTTGAGACAGCAACTTGCTCTGTTCCTCAGGCTAGAGTGCAATGATGCCACTGTAGCTCACTGCAACTTCAAACTCCTGGGCTTAAGCTATCCTTCTGCCTCAGTCTCCTGAGTAGTTGGGTGTACAGGCATGTACCACCATGCCTGGCAAATATTTTTAAAAAATTTTATTCTTTGTAGAGATGGGGTCTTGCTATATTATAGCTCAGGCTAGTCTTGAACTCCTCACTGCAAGTCATCCTCCTACCATGGCCTCCCAAAGTGGTAGGATTATAAGCATGAGCCATCACATTTATTGATGTTCCTCCCTTCAAGAGCTGGTATAATTCTCCTTCCCTTGAGTGTGGGTATAGTGACCTGCTTCTCATGGCAGATGTGTGTGATTTCTAAGAGTAGGTCACAAAAGCTGTTGCAACTTCCTCCTGGTTCGCTTTTGCATCTCTCACTTTGGGGGAAGCCAGCCACCATGTTGTGAGAATGCTCAAGCAGTCTTGTGGAGAGGCTCATCTGGTGGGAAACTGACGCCTCCTGCTGACAGCCATGGGAGCGAGCCCTCTTGGAAGCAGATCTCCCTGCCTTGATCAAGCCTTCCGCCAACTGCCATCTGACCTGACATCTAGATTGCAGTCCCCTGAGAGACCCAGAGCCAAAGTCACTTAAGCTGAGTTGCTTGCGAATTCCTGACCCATTAGAAATGATGAAATAATAAATGTGTATTGTCATTTTGAATTGCTAAATTTTGGGATAATTCATTATACAGCAGTATAACCAATAACTAACACCCTCATTTTAGTGGAAATGGCTCAAATGACCATCAATAGTAAATTATGGTGTAGTCACAGGATTCGATACTACACAGTAATGAGAAGGAATGAACCCTCACTACAGGCAACGATGGAGATGAAGCCACCAAACCTGTTGATGGAAAGAGACCTGACCACACAGCATGTACTGTGAGACTCCATTCACACGAAGTACAAGGACAGGCAGGACGAATGCATGGTGACAGAAGTCAGAATAGGGGTTACCCTTGGGCAGGGTGGGTGGAGTGGCCAGGAGGGGTCTGAAGGGGGCTTCTTGAGCTAAAGATGTATGACTTGTCCCCATCTTTGTGTGTTAGACCTTAATAAAATGTTTTTAAATATGCTACCAGTTTGGAATAGGGTGCATACAGGGTGAACTGGGCAGATCGGGAATCACATCTGCCTGTAGGGTGGACATTGAGTTGGAGGTTCTAGGCCTGGAAACCTCTGAGCAGACCGGAGGTGGGGAGGGGTAGTTAGCACTTGGGTCACGAGGTGGGAAGAAAAAGGGTTAGGGTGGTGGCCTATTTGGGACCTCCCACTCCCTAAAGCTTTGGCCCAGGGTCTCACCTCCACAGCTCTCTGAGCTGATGGACAAGAAAGGACAAAGGCTCAGCTTCCAACGGGGCTTGAGGTCAGCTGGGGGGCTTTCCGGGTGGCAGTAAGGGCAGGGGGGCCCTGCCTGGCTTTGTGCTGCAGGGATTTGCCGTAATCCCAGTGGTTCCCTGCTGCCAGTCTAATCCCCACCCGTGGGGCTGAGCCTTTTCAAGGTCTGACTTTGGCCTGAAAGGTTCCCAAAGGGACCCACATTCCTGCCCACAGCATCCCTGCTCCTAGGAGGGAACTCCTCAGTGTCTCATCCCACCCCAGCATGGTGCCCCTCACCCTTGGAAAAAAGAGTCAACGGGTCTCAGAAATTCATGAAAAATTGACATGGCTGTGGGAGGATCCATCGTGTCTGACCTGCTTCTTTGAAGGAGACTGAGGTCTCTGCCCCCCGGGTCCTGGGTCTCATGCCATCCAGGAAATGGGTGATGGGGATGCCGGAAATAATGAAGACCTACCTGGGGGTAAGAAAATGGTGTGAGTTTCCTTCTTAACCTCATTGCTCTCTTGACAAGTTCTAGCTACCCGGCATTTCTGTCCCTAAAACCTACCAAGTTGGTTCCTGCTGCAGAACCTTTGCATAGACTTTCCCTCTGCTTGGAAAGTCTCTCCCCTGATCCTCTTGAGGCTACCCTTACTTGGAACTGAGGTTACTGCTCAAACATCGCTTCCCACGAGGGACCTTCTTCCCATTGTCCCACTCTGTCAGGTCACCCTGCGTCTTGGTCTTATCTGTTGCCTTTCCTTGTCTCCTCCGACTGGAACCTGAGACCCTTAAGAACAGGAGCCTCATCTGCTGTCTGGTGGACACTCCCTCGCCTTAGGGAAATGCCCAGGGCTTAGTGGGTTCTCAGCGCACATGTGCTGAGTGGTGAATGAGTGATTGAGGAAGGACGGAGTTACTTGAGGAAGAAAGGGGAAAAAACTTGGAAGGCAGTGATTTTGCTCGACTTGTGGATCACATATATTCCCTCCCTTAACACTTAAAACTACCCTGTGAAACCAATATTGTCACCCCATTTTTACAGATGAGAACACTAAGGGGGTAAAAGTTAACAACTTGACCAAGCCCACACAGCCTGTAAGTGGTAATTTAGCCCATTCAGTAACGGTGGCTTCTGTGATAGAGGAAAGGCACGCGGGGAAAGAATCCTTGCTGGCCTTGACTTTCACTCTTCGTCATACACTGAAATTCCCAGCACCTGAAATTTTACCCTTAGATATGCATTCCTTTTGCTTAGACATTGTCCTCTCACGAACTTTTTTTTTTTTTGCAGATTTTGGCCGGGGCTGGGTTTGAACCCGCCACCTCTGGCATATGGGGCCAGTGCCCTACTCACTGAGCCATAGGCACAGCCCCTCTCACCAACTTTTATTTTCACCTTCCTCTTGGTAGTAAGAGAATTTTGCGTGAGTGATCATTGTGGATGAGTAGCATGGAAGATATAGCAGGGATGTCAGAAGCTGTGCTCTAACATGCTCATTTTATAAGTGAAGATCCTAAGGCTTAGGAAGCGGGAATAATGCCTTCAAAGTCACCCAGTGGGTGTTCACTAAGTGTTTGCTAAATGAATCAACATAAATACATGTCTTATAGATGGAGGGAGCATGGCTTGATGACTCCCAGGGTGTGTCCCAAAGCACATTCATATACATGACTACAGGTGAGCACTTCTATTATTCCCATTTTACAGATGGGAAAAGTGAGGGTCAGAGGGGTGAAGTGTCTGTTCAAGGTCACACACTAAGTTAAGAGGTAGTGTTGGGATTTGAACTTAGCTTTTGTATAAATTCCAGGGCCTTTTCTGGAACTCTGGCAGAGGGCACAACAGCTTTTCCTGTGGCCCTTCCCGGTGCTTCCTGGGGAGTTACTGGGGCCCTGAGCTTACTCAGCAGGATGTGTGTGTGAGTGTGCGTATATGTGACAGAAAAGTGAGTGGCCCCAGCTCTGCTGCTCCCGAAAAGTTTTATGGTGGCTGCATCTCAGGATTTGTGTAGGGCACAGGCTACCCAGGAGTGTCTGAGATCCTTGCCTGCCCAGCTGTCCCCTCCCTCCCCTCCCAGTCCCGGGCAGGTGGGCAGATCCTGTGCCAGGACTTGCTGGAGTCTCCGCATCAGGCGAGGCTGCAGGTATATTCCTCCTGCCTGGAATCCTCCTGCGGCAGCCAGGGGGCCAGGCGCTGACTAATTCTATACAAATTGGCTAATATTCCAAAGAATGTCATTCTGTAAGAAAGCAAATATTTAAATACTCAAGGCTGGGCCCTCTCCTCCCCCGCACCTAGGTCCTGCCACCTGCCAAATGCTGGCAGAGCCTCTGAGAGGCATTTTGGGGCTGCACACCTGGCGGCCCTGCCACAGCTCTGTGTCCCCCCACTAGGCAGGTGCTGTCCAAAGGGGAAGAGGACGTCTGGATGGACATGAGGCTGGAGAATTAGGAACCCTGATATGGTCTGTCAGCTCTTTGGGCCTCAGCTTCCCTGTATGTAATATAGGGTATAAGATGGATCAAATAAGTGGCTGTTTAACCTGGCTGGGCCCCTACTCCAGATTTACGGAAGCAGATTTTGAGAGAGCAAGGCCCGGGACCCTGCATTTTTACCAAGCCCTGTGAGAGACATGATACAGCTGGTCCAGCCCCCTCTGCCTATTCATGCCATACTGGCCAGGCCAGAGAGGATCATCATGAGTGGAACTCAGAGAGGCCTCTCTCATCTCTGGGGAGAGGGTCACACAGGTAGGCCTGCAGAGAGAACAGCCCAGTGAAGCCACAGAATCTGTGAGGCCTTCTGGGAAAGTGATAGGATCATGGGTTGTAGGGTGGGGACAAGGTCTAGCTCAAGGCCTGAGAGGACAATGTCTCAGCAAAAGGAATGCATGTCTAAGAGTAAAATTTCAGGTGCTGGGAATTACAATTTATAATTAAGAGTGAAATTCAAGGCCAGCAAGGATTCTTTTCCTGCATGATGCTTTCCTCATCTCAGCTCGTTCTTGGGCCACCTGATGTGTCTCTTCTCTGAACTGCTAAGGCACCCACGCCCTCCCTCTATTTCACAACTGTACTGTCAGTTACACAATCTCACATTTTACATTACTTTATGCATTTTCTTCTTAACTACAATGGCAATGGCACTGCCTTCCCTTTGTTATACACTGCAGGTCAGGCCCTATGCAGGACACTTCTGTTATATTCTCTCAAAGTGGGTTCTTATACTATCCCCTCCTACACAAAGACTCTAGTTCTTCCAGCCCCGTGCCCTATTCTTGTATCCACCCTCTCCGTCATCTTTAGTGGGTTCCTCCAGGGCAGGGACTGTGATGCTCCCTGTGCCTCTAGTCCCCAGTGTGAAGTGGGGCTCATGGTAGACCCTACCCAGGGCCAAACACATGGGTCTGTTGTGAATATTAGATAATCATCCCCATTTCACAGATGAGGAAACTGAGGCATAGGAACTTGAATGATTTGTCCAAGGTCCCAGAACAGGCAAACCACAGGGGTGATTGTCTTTAGTTGGGTCCACTCCGTCCCAAAGCAAACCCTGAATCAAGAATTGGAGTGAAAATAGTTTACCTGGGAGGTGATTTCTAGAGGTCCAAGTAGGTGAGTCGGGAAGAGAGATGGAAAGGGAAAGAAGCTGTCAGGGGTGTGCACTGGGTAGAGCGCTGGGGACAGTTGGGCTCAGTCCCAGGGGAAGCCTCCAGGAAAGTGTGCAGAACATGCCACCGCACTGTTCCTCTGGGGGGGTGGGGCAGCTGGGGTCCGAGGTCCTCCAGTTCCCATCTGTGTTGGGCTGAAGGTGTTCCAGGCACTTCTAGCCTTGCTAGAGTGTCAGAGAGTCACAGGGGCATGTGGTGAGATTGTAGGATGGTGAGTATGGGTGGGGCACTGACAGCTGCCACCACAGAAGTGTTCAGAATCCAAGTCCATCCGTCCATCCATCGCCACCCAGGGCCCCTGGGTGCTAGGCACAGTCCTAGGCTCTGCAGGTCCAGTCACCTTCCTCTGAGTCCTATGGCCAAATGGTGGTGGTGGTGGGGGTAGGCTGGCTCCTATGGGCTGCATCCCCCTGCCCCTCTACTCCAGGATGTCTGGGCTTATGGTCCCCCAGCTCCTCCGGAGATCCCAGAGGCAGCCAGTGCCGTTGGCATTCAGGAAGGTCATTAGCACGGACTTTACCTGTCCTCCTGTCCCAGTGCTGGCGGGAGTTCTGTGCCTGATTCCCCCACCAGGGCAGGTCTGGGACATCCACTTGGTCTTTGCTGAGCAGCCTTGGGAGCAGTGCCACGATGCTACTTGCACCAGCCTCCCTTCTGTTGCACTGGCCCCCAGAGACAGCCTGCATGGACAAAGGCTGTCCTGGACTCACATCCTGGAGAGGACGGGGGCACCGAAAGCCATCACCGAGCACCTCGTGGGTGCCAGGCATTCTGCATGGTGGGCCTCCATGAACTCCCATGTCAGCACTAGAGGGGGGCTTCTCACCTCCACCATGCCCTTGAGCAAACTGAGGCTCAGAGAGGGGAAGTGCCGCTCCTGAGACCACACAGTCGGTGCATCCCAATGCAGGACAGAGTCCCAGTTTCTTTCTTCTGCTGCTCACCTGAACCCTGCTATTCTGGGCCCGGCCCCTCTGAGAATTCCCCTTCCTCCTTCATCGCCACCATTGCCATCACCCTGACTCACAATGGTTGAACAGCTCTCTCCTTCCCCAGCGACCACGTTCTAGAGCCCAGGCCACATAGGCATGACAGAGGATGCCAGGAGCACATGTGACCTGCCACAGGCCACATACTGATGCCTTGTAGTGGGAGGCCCGGTCTAGAGGCGGCCGGACATGCAGAACTTGGGTTGTGGTCTTGGCTTTGCTCCTTTTTTGCTGTGTGACCTTGGGTACGTTGCCTCACCTTTCTGGGCTGCTCAGTCTTCTCATCAGTAGATGGGCAGAAATGTACACCTGCCCTGCAGGGAGGGCAGAGTGGTGAGTGGAACAAATTGTGCAAGGTGTCCTGTGTTTGCACCCTGCATTTGTGAGGTCCCCCCCACCCTGGCCCCAGCAGTGTGAGGACCCCAGGGTTCCAGACTTTGGAAGGGAGGGTGGGGAGGAAGGGGTGGCACGGCAGGCATGGCTTGGGGTGTGTGTGTTCACAGGCTGGGACCTGGTGGTGAAGGGGACAGCCCTGACGCTTCCTGCTCATGCCTGCAATCCTCTCCTGCCATGGGCTGTCTTTACTGAGTCAGCCTCCTCCAGGTCCCCAAGGCCTGGGGGGCACTCTTGGGTCATCTCTGGGTTTTGTAATGATAATTGGTGGGGCCCAGTCCTTGTGGCAAGACGCTCCTCACCCACCCCCCCTCCTCCTCTGGTCTGAATTCTCCTCCCCATCACCCACTGGCAAGGTGGGAAACTGAGGCCAGAGAAGGATAGGGCCTGCCCACACGGCGCAGCCCCACAGCGCTGGGCTGGGTCGGACACAGAGGGCAGGGTCTGCGCTGGCGCAGGGAGGCCCGGCTGCTGGGTGGGGATGGGGGACAAATGTAAGCCTGGTCTGAAATGTGAGAGATCGCTGGGGCAGGGGCCTGACAATGAGGGACCCTGGGAATCACATTTAGGGGGCACCTCTGTTCATTCATCAGTCACTAGCTCTCTGCTCGTCTTGTGCTCGAGGTTGAGGACTCAGAAACGGGGCACACTTCTGCCCTTGAGTGGCCTGCTGCCGGGGGACACAGCACACGTCAGGGCTGGACTCTTGGCTTCTTGCTGCGGGGCTGTGTGACCCTGGGAATACCCCTTAACCTCTGTGCCTCAGTTTCACTCTTGTCCTATGCAGCGTCAGGATATCACCTTCTTAGGGCTGTCGTGAAGCTGAAGGTTGGGGCCCTGTATAGCTCACGGCACAGTGCTCAGAGGAAAGCTCCCTGTGGATGCTGGCTGTGACTCTGCCTATTGTGGGCTAGACGTTTTGGCTACTACCTGTGTGTCTCATTATGGCTCTGAGAGGTAGGGTTACAGGAAGGGAAACTGAGGCTCAGGCCAGGAGGTACCAGCTCCAGGTCACACATCCAGGAAGTGGTTGGGCTCGGTGTGAACCCAGTTCTGTCTGCCACACCCCACTGGCTTCCATGTGTCACCCTCCTGCCTCAGCAGGGCCCTGGGAGGGCAGAGCCACCCTCACCAGGCAGCTGTGGGCCCACTGGGTGCTCCCTCCCCCACTGGGGTTCTCAGCCTCCGTGATGGATGAGTCTAGGGGGCTCAGTCTGCTTTGTCTGGGGCAGACACCAAGGCCAAGGGCCCTGCCAGGGTCTTCTCTGGCTTATGCTCCCCTTCCCCCACCACTTTCCCCAGGGGGCCGTGCTGCGACTGTTTGGGCCTGCCTGCCCCCTCCTCCCTCATAGCTTACATTCCTCTAGAAGCTTCTCCCCCAGGCCAGCAGGCGGTCAGCGCCTCCCTGTGCACAGCCCTCCCCTTCTTTTCTGCTCCCCACATGTTGGCAGTGGGTCCCAGGGCGCCACTAGCTCCTTCAGCCCATCCAGTTTCTGCCTGGCCAATCCCAGGGGCCACTCCCTGGGCAATGTTTAACCCGGAGGGATGGGGAGCACTAGTGCTTGGGTCAAAGCCTTAGGAGGAGGAAACACAGGCGAGTGAAATGCTCTCCAAACCATGTTGGGAAGGCACCTGCCCACCTGTCTCTATGGAAGGCAATGCCTGGCACAGTCTGACCCACTCCCCAAGGTTACCATTCAGCTGACAGATCTTGCCAAGCCTCAGTTTCCTCATCTGAAAAATGGGGCCACAAACATCTACCTCATAGAGTCATAGGGTTCAGTGAGATTCTAATGAGTCTTATGTGGTTTCTTCACAGAGAAGGGTTTTTAAAAATTACCTTTTCCCTTACCCCAGATTATTGTCCCAATTGAAATTGTTTTAGAAGAAAGAAAAAAGAATTATATTATCTAGATAATCTGGAAACAGGGGAAGTTTGCTGGGAGAAAGGTGTGCTGGAAAGGGTATTCCAAGCAGAATAAATGGCTTATGCAAAACCAAGGAGGTGTGATACGATAAGAATAGTAAAATCAGAGGCGAGCGGGAGCTGGCTTGTGTCGGCTTGCAGGAGCTGATTGTTAAATCCTCAGGAATTTGCAAGCTGATGGTTAGGCATAGCCATCACTCAAAGTAAAATTATATAAATTTACAATTAAACAAATCATATTACAAACAGAGAGGTAATAAATACTCAAAATTCATTACTTCCTAATAATTGTACTATTATCTGTAGTGGCTAAATAGGCAATAGAATATTAGCTATTCTAAAGCCATTTACTTCCATCTTCTGTATTGGAAATACCTTATAGAGCAGTGTGCTACTTCTCACTTCTTCCCAACTTTGTGTTTATGATGGTAGCTTGAACTTGGTCGTGGTGAGTGTATTTACACCATGGAAATTGGCCAGTGCTATAAAACCAGGACCCCTCCCCACTCCCACCCCCAAGAGCCCATTGTTTAGTATTTCCAGCACACCACCGCCTTGTGCTGGGCTGTACAGGTTGTCATGCTCTACACCAGTGGTTCTCAACCTTCCTAATGCTGCGGCCCTTTAATACAGTTCCTGTGGGTTGCGACCCACAGGTTGAGAACCACTGCTCTGCACCCACTGTGTCGTCTCTCTTCACAACAGCCCTGCTAGGGTGGCACTGTTATTATCCCATTTTACAGTGGTAAAAACTGAGGCACAACAGAAATGAAGTTATATAATGAGTAAAACTCAGAGTTGTTCCTGGTGTGGGAGGGTAAGGGTGTGTGTGGGGAGGTGTGACTGGGAGTGTTTGTGGTATGAGAGTGTCTAGGTGAGGGTGTGGTTGGGGTGTTTTAAGTCCTGATCTTTCCCTTGTCTTTTCCTTTCCTTTCAAGGCTGAATGTGACCTTGGGGGAGGGGGAGACAGAATTAGCCTCAGAGGGCTCCCTCAGACCCAGCGCTGCCTCTGGCTTTGCAGCTGGGAGACTGGGGGCAAGGGCCGAGAGAGTATGAGGCTGACTCTGCATGGCGTCCCTGTGCAGCTGCCCTCTGAGTGTCACCTGCCTGCTCGCAATGTCCCTAATAGGCCCTTGGCATCCATGGCTCAGATGGTGCCAATCTGGGATCCAGCACTGGCCTGAGAGCCGCCTCCGAGGCCCACCTGCCAGGCCTTGTTTCGCAACTACCCTGGGTTGCAGCTTGGCTGGGCAGTAGCCGATTTGTAAATACATGTGTTTTTGGCGCCTTCTCCCATTAGGCTGTGTCATTAATTGCTTTGATCACACGTGGCCGACTCAGCCCCAGTGGGACCCTGCTAGTGCTGTGCCCAGCCCTACAGCTCCCAGGGTGGGGTCTGGGCCTCTCCTGAAAATATGTCACCAGATGGCAATTGATCTGCCCCTTCTGGGGCATGGGGGACCCAGAGGGGTCTGACCCTTGGGGGGCCCCTGCTGTGTGCAGACTTTCCACTCTGAGAGGTGGTGCAGAACTTGGGCTGTGCCTAAGAACTTGGGCTGTGTGTTCTCTTAGCCTGGGAACCGTGTGGCCGGGGCTTCGGTAACCTCATCTGTAAAATGACCATATTGATAGCGCCCTCCATTGCTGAGAGGTTGGAATGAGGGTCACCTGTAGAAAGTTCAAGAAGGGGAGTGTGTGGCCACAGAGGGCCTCTCTCCCTCCCATCCGGCATGTGAGGCAACCAAGGCACAGACATGTGGCCCCATAGTCGGGGCTCTTCCTACACTGAATCTTGGACACCTTCCTCACAGCCAACGGCGCTGAAAGTTGTTTCCTTTCAAAGGAGAAATACAGGGTCTCGGCGCCGGTGGCTCAACGGGCTAAGGCGCCAGCCACGTACACCTGAGCTGGTGTGTTCGAATCCAGCCTGGGCCCGCCAAACAACAATGACGGCTGCAACCAAAAATGGCCAGGCGTTGTGGTGGGCGCCTGTAGTCCCAGCTACTTAGGAGGCGGAGGCAGGAGACTCACTTGAGCCCAGGAATTGGAGGTTGCTGTGAGCTGTGATGCAACGGCACTCTACCCAGGGTGACAGCTTGAGGCTCTGTCTCAAAAAAAAAAAAAAAAAAAAAAGTTGAAATACAGGGAGGGAGATCGTCATTGCTTAACATCAACCAACATTAACAAGCCTCTCTAAGCCTTTCTAGCAGCTGCCCGTGGGTATGGAAGCCAGCTTATAATAGAAGCCCAGAGAGGGTGAGTGACAAGGCCCGGGTCACACAGCCGGGGAGGGCTAGTGCTGGAGGTGAAGGTTGCATGTCTCTAAATCAGGGCTTGAGAGACCCAGATTCTGGCCTTGCTGAGAGATTTGGAGCAGGTGATATCCCCCTGTGGGCCTCAGTTTTCTTGGGAGCTGGCAGTATGTGCCAAGCAGAGAGTGTGAAAAGAGTCTGCTAGAAGGGATGATAGGAGACAGCATGATAGAATTGAGAGACTGGCTGGGTCTGGGTGTGTTACCAGGCCCACGGAGGCCATTGCACACCTGTACTCTAATGTGTGTGCAGCTCCAGGCTGCACTCAGTTGTCCGGCTACTCGAGCACATCTCCCCCCAACATGCATTCATTCCACATGGACTCTTGCACACACGTGCTCTTATGAATCATACATGCACTGGAGCATGCACACATCCTTCTTGGACCCCAGGAAAAGATGTCACCGGGTAGCAATTGATCTGCCCCTTCTTCATACCCTTACTTCCCCAAAGACTTCCAGGGACACAATCAAAGTAAAAGAGGGGAAGGAGAGAGAAAAGAAGGTGTAGAAAGAGGAGAGGTTTCTGGGATGCCAAGCGTGAAATTTAGCCTTTGAGTTTCCTGATGGCCAAAGCAAAAAAGGGATAAGTGAGCTTTTTATCCCACTTCAGTGGAGGATTGCAACAAGGACCAAGTAAGATCTTGGGTGTGCAAGCACTTCACAAATGGTGAGACCTCTGTCAGGATGGGTGAGGGTGACAATTGGTAATAATATCTAATCTCATGGGTGGGACTGAGCCTTAGGTATGAACCTTATATGTCCCACCTGCTGCTGGAGCCCAAGGCCTTTCCTGTGCTCTTACCATCCTCCCTCACCCCAAGAGGATCACTCACACAGCACTAGGCCTTTGCTCAAGCTGTTCCTTCTGCCTGGAACACCTGCTCACTGCTGCTCAGGAGTCGTATCTTCAGACCCACTCCAGAATCCTTTGCTGGGCTTCGCAGGCTGGCTCTGGGGCCTGTCACTCCCTGTCACTCCTTCTGGGTTTCTGTGATTCCATCACTGCGCACACTACGTGGATTAAAAGCTTCTCCCTCGCCAGATGCCTCGAGGGCAGGGGCAGGAGCCCTGTTGGTTTTGGCATCCCTAGTACCTGAAACAGGCCCTGGCACAGAGTTAGTGCCTGGAAGGGGTTTGCTGAATGAATACATGTCGGTAATGAGCCCACACCCTGTCCTCCCATCTCCACCTGTCCCCATAGGGGCAGAGCACCTGGAGTTCTGGGCGTTGCTCCCCAGGAGTCCTGGCTCCCTTGTGGCTCGCCTTTGCCTGCCCAGGAGGGTGGGTCCTGACCCCAGATGTCTCCTACTTCCCAGAGCTACCTAGAGCCTGGAACTTTCTGGGGCCTTGGCTGGAGGGCAGTGGCCAAGGCAAAACTGAGGAAGGAGGAGTGACTCTGACCAGGCCTGCTGTTCAGTCATTCATTTATTCACGCCTCTGGCCGCTGCATTCTTCACCTGTACTTTGCCATTTACTCTTTTTGTTGTGGCCCAGCAGCCTCCTAAGGTCTTTCATCCCTGCTACACAGACGTGCAAAGTGAGGCTCAGGGGCGAGTGCTCTCCGACGCGTCACAGTTTGTAAGAAGTGGCGGGTAGGCTTAGTGCGTTATCTGTCCTCTGTACACTCCTGTCCTGATTGGGAGTCAAGGGGAAGAGAAACATAAAGGGGGTGACAGCCATAGAGGAGGAGGGGACAGTAGGGATTGTGCGCCCCCCGCCCTGTTGAGACACTCATACCCACTTCTTACTGGTCCACTGTTTGTTCCCCTCTGCTCAGGGCACCCTGCATATGCCTCCCAGGTATCCCATAGTTTCACACCCCACGTCCCTGGGCTCATCCCTTATACACCTGTGATACCCACTTCCGTCCTTCTGTTTGCCTTTTTGAGGCCCAAGCAGGACACCCAGACACACTGGCACCCCCAGCTGGCACAGCCCCCCCACCTGATGCTCACAGACCGCATGAGTGCATATGGCCTGTGTACCTTCTGGAGCCACACACTGCCTATCCCCTGTACCTGGCCTTTGCCCCACTCCCAGATGCCACCCCCAAAGATGCCTGGCACCTTGGGCACCCAGGGGATTCCCATCAGGTGGGGCAGGTGTTTCCAGATGCTTGGGCTTGCCTGGGGTGCAGGGCTGGGCAGGAGCAAGGGCAGAGCTGGGATGCCCACACCTGTGTGGACCTGCCCGGGGCTGGTGCTGGCAGGGTGGCTGCTCCCTCTACCCTCCAGCCTATCAGAGAGCGGCCCATGCCTGTCGGGGACGCCAGCTTGCATTCCTGAAGTGTCAGGGAAGCCCGAGGACGGGCACAATGGGCAGGCCTGGGCTGGGCCCTTTTCTCACATTTCAAGTTCCAGCTTCGCAGATGCAAGACCTCAAGTGCCATATTCGGGACCTCAGCTTTCAGCTCTATAAAATGGGTATGGTGACAGCCTTCCCTGCACGGCTGGTGAGAGAACAAGGAAGAGACTTGGCTGCCCCTGCTCTTCCTTCCACAGTGGGACCCCTACTCCCTGCACCTGTCCCCACCTATATTTTTTTTAAAAGTAGCTCAATAGAGCTATAATTCACATACCCTACGATCCATCTATTTATACGGTTTAAACCTTTTAGTATATTGCATTTGCGTGTAACCATCACCACTCCAATGTTAGAGCATTTCCATCACCATGAGAGAAACCCCATGCTTTTAAGTGTCAATGTCCTCCCATCCTCCCATCTCCCAGAATAGCAACTGCTAGCTCACTTTCTGTCTCCGGGGATTGGCCTATGCTGGACATTTAGTATGAATGGGATGATATAGTATTAATATATGATCTGAATGTGATCACAGTTTACATAGTATGTGGCCTCTTTCTCTTAGCCTAATATCCCAAGGCCCGTCCATGTTGTAGTAAATGTCAGTAACCTCCATCTTACAGGCAACCTCCTGGCGGCTGTGCAACCCTCCAGCATGTGGCTAGAGCACGTTTTGTTTATCTGTTCATCTGGTGATAGACATTTGGGTTGCCTCCGAGTTTTGGCAAAACCCTGCTTTCCACCCGATTCTGCCTGCCTTGATTATCTTCGCCTCTGATCAAGCTGGGAGGCAGGTCAGCCAGTGTCAGAGGATACTTGGGCATCAGGGACTCAGGGCCTGAGACTGGGAGTCTGGGACTGGTGGGAGGAATAACCAGTCTTAAGGGGCTGGGAACACGTGGCTTTTCCCAGTTGGTATCATTTGGAGACTCTTGTCCACTCTCTTCTTACCTTCTTAATTGTGACAATCACGACCAATATTTATTGATTTATTTATTTTTGAGACAGAGTCTTACTATGTCGCTCTTGGTAGAGTGCTGTGGCGTCACAGCTCACAGCAACCTCCAACTCTTGGCTTAAGCGATTCTCTTGCCTCAGCCTCCCAAGTAGTTGGGGCTACAGGCCCCTGCCACAACGCCCGGCTATTTTTGTTGTTGTTGTTGCAGTTGTCATCGTTGATTTCAGCTGGCCTGGGGTGTGGTGGAGGGGTTTGGACTCAAACCCACCAGCCTCGGTGTATGTGGCTGGTGCCCTACCCCCTGAGCTACAGGTGCCACCTGCTCACAGCCAATATTATGCTGAGACATTTTGCACAAAGAATGTTGATGGGCTCTAAAACAAACAAACAAACACATACACGCAAAACAGAAAACCAGTAAAGGGTATATTATGTGCTGTCCAGTTTATACAGGGAAACCGAGGCTAAGGGGGTTGAGATGACTTTGCCAAGTCTACTGGGGCAGGAATTTTGTTTTGAGACCAAGTCTCATTCTGTCATCCCGGCTGGAGTGTAGTGGCATGATCATAGCTCACTGCTGCACAAAATCCTGGGCTCAAGCGATCCTTCCACCTCAGCCTCCTGAGTAGTTGGACTACAGAGACACACCATCATGCCCAGATAATTTTTCTTATACTTTGTTGATATTACTATGTTGTTAGGATCTGAACTCCTGAGCTCAAGCCATCCTCCTGTCTCAGCCTCCCAAAGTGCTGGGACAAGAGAGAGCCACCATGCCCAGTCAGGGGCAGGATTCGGACACAGACCTGTCCAGTTCTTGGAGAACCTGGTTTGACTCCCTCCTGCCTGTCCATCCTACCACCTTGGGTCTCAGTTCTGCCCCAGTGCCACATTACTGATTCAATTCAACCCAATCCATTTTCTCTGTGCCCGAGTGTGTGCCAAGCCAGAGCTGAAGAGGGTAAGGGGAGAGGCAGTGGCAGGACCTTGCTAAGATTTATTATGTGCCAACCCTGGCTTGGGCCCCGGAATCCAGATCTGAACAAGACACCATCCCTGGAAGCTGGAAGTCGAGGTGGGGGAGGGTGCAGGCGAAGGGGGTTGGCACACAAGACCTGGCTACGAAGAGGGAACTGACCCAGTCGGGGCGGGGAGTGCAAGACAAGCTCCAGCAGGGCAGCAGGAGAGAGCAGGGTGCAGACGGCTTCTGAAGGAGAGGGTTCCAGCAGGGGGAACAGCATGGGTAGAGGCATGGAAGAGAAAGGAGAAAGTGGCTTTGCCAGAGCTGTTTCAGGCCTAGAGCACCAGGCAAAGAAGCTCAGAGCCCCTTCTCTGTGCACTGGGGAGACACTGGGGCCGCCAGCGTTTGGAAAGCAGCCCTGGAGTGGAGGTGGGGGTCGGGGAGGCTGAGGGGGCTGTGTCAGCAGCAGGAGAGGACGGATTGACCTGGTACTGGGGTGGGGACAGGAAAGGGAGGGTTTTTTTTTTTTTAAACTCCAGGTTAAATCTGAAGGATCGAATGCATAGGCCCTGAATCCTCAGGCCTAGGAAGACCCGGGGAACCCTCTGCGTGGGTGAAGTCCTCCGCAGTGTCTCACACGTCCACAGGAGTGGCTACAGCAGAGTGGCCAGCAGGATCCCGCTAGTGGAAGTTCTGATATATGGGGATAGAAAGTAGATTGGGGTGCCTGGGGAGGCTGACATGGAGGGGCATAAGGGGAACTTCTGGGGTGACCAAAATGTTCTAGACTTTGCTCACGGCGGTTACCTGGGCTTACCTGTGCTCATAAGATCGGTGCACTTTACTGTATATAAATTATACCTCATAGAGAGAAGGGGGAAAACTCAGTAGCTAAAAGCTGGGGGTGTGGAAATAGTTCTGGGATGCGCCAAGGCTGGGGGTGGACTCTGCTGCCTTTACCCCCAGGGCAGACCCTGAGTTGCCCCCAGCCTCCCTGGGCTCGGAATAGCAGGGGGTAGCGGTGTCCCTGGGCCTCAGTTGCCCAGAACCCCAGCCCCACCTCCCTTCCCCAGGGCTCCCAGAATGTCCCCTACTCACCACCCACCTGCCCTGCTCAGATTGCTGCCTGCAGGGAGGGACACGGGGCAGCCCCTCCTGCAAATCCTGAATTAATGAATCTCAGGAATCTACTGCCCATCAACAGCCTCTTCTCTGGGGTTTTGGTGAGAACTACAGGGATTAGGGCCTGGCAGGCAGGGCGCCTCCTCCCGGGGGGCTCAGTTTTCACCCCGGGAGAAATCTGAACTGGCCCCTGACCCCCCACTCTCGTTTCCCCTTCGCAACAATCCCTTGTTCTTACAAGAGGCATTATCTGCCTAATCCCTACCCACCCTGACTGGCTCCCGGGGTACCGGAGTGCGGGGGGTCCCCCACTGCCCCCATCTAGTCTACTCCCCACCCTGGGTGCCTGGGGCATCCCCTCCTTAATCCTTCTGGCCAAGGTGGCTGGACCGTGAATGGGCCCCTGGCCCGGGCCTGTCCAGCACCACCTTGAACAGGCACATGTACACACACTCACACGCCCCTCACATGCACATACTTTTGAGGGGTTCTCGAGTTGGCGATGTGGATGGAAGGTGCGCATTTGTGATATGTCTGTACCCCTACTTAGTTCTGAAGGGTCAGCAGTGCGAAGGGTAGGCCTGATGCCACAGCGTGTGGCTGGATTGGCTGGGTGTTAGTTTGCACAACCCCTTGCGGAAGTGGCATCAGATAGACCTGACTTTGAACCCAAACTCTAGTATTTCCTGGCCATGTGACCTTGGACAGTGTCCTTGTCTGTAAAATGGGAATAATGAGAATATTTTCTCCAAAAGGAAGGAGGCTAAACATATCTGGGAAACAGTAGCAACATAGGCAGAACTCTTGGAGGAAATGCCCAATATATTGGCTTATTATTATTATTAATTGTGCAGTTAATAGACCTGCCTCCCTGCACACCCAGCCATGCTGCACAGCAAGTGGATGCTCACTGAATGTTTTCATGTGTGTGCTCCGGTGGTGGAGCAGTGTTCCCAGGTACCCTATCACAGTGCCAGACATTGCACCATGCGGTAGGGGACCCAGTCTGTGGTCACTTGAAGGCTTATGAGGTCTCCCAGAGCCCCTCTGAGTATTTGCCTACCTGATAGCCGGGGTGTATTGGGCATGGGGTATTGGGGTTAGGTAGGCAGGGGGCAGAAATAGGACTCCTGCCAGGGGCAGTGGGCAGAATCACAGCCAACCTCAGCCAGTGCATAGCTTTCTTACTGGCTAAACACAGCTGAGGCTCTAGGGACAGTGGAAAAGGATCCCCGGGATAAGGCAAAAGGACCAGGTGGCTCTGACCTCCACAACTGAAGCTGTTCGGATGGCTGGAGTTGCTGAGGTTGGCAGGTCTGAAAAGATGCTGAGCTGGGGCTTGGAGGGACTGCTTGGCTTCTGGAATTCCAGAAGGGATGATACGGGATTGGCCATAGTCCTTATTGAGAGCTTGGGGTCAACCCTCTGCTTCTACTGGTGCAGGAAGGCTTGTCTTGCAGCCCTGAAAGCCCCAGGGAGTTCTCATATGCCCTGCAGGGTCCTCACTCCAGCCACAGGAGGAAGGTTGGAGGTCCCCTCACTTCTATAGCCCTCTGGGGTGACAGATTCCATGCTCAGGACAAGCTGGTGACTCCATGCAGAGAGTTTTGGGCTGAGACAGAGACCTAGAGGTTTGTCCCAGGTCTGCCTCTGCCCCGATGTGTGGCCTCAGGAACAGACAACCTCTCTGCACCTCTGGGACCTGTCTCTCAATGAGTGGGTGGTGCTCAGTGGCTCCAAGCCCAGCAGAGAGAGCGCCCGCTGGGCAGATGAGGGTTCAGGCTCGGACTCTCTGGGCCTCAGTTTCCTCTTTATGAAGCTGGGCTCTCTCAAGGGTCAGCAGGGTGCAGGGAGGGAGAAGAAGGAGGCAGTGGCCGGGTGGGGCAGGGCAGGAGTGGCTGTCACCCGGGGCACACAAAGGGGCCGTGTGTCCTCGGTGGGCAGTGAGGGGCGGGCCGGGCATCCGTCTGCTCTAGGGATGGGGATTTGGCTTCAGAGCTGGGCTTTATTATGTTTCCTTTTTAATTACAATGGTCCGGGCTCCTACAAGGGCAGCTTTTGTTGGGGCGGCTTAGGAGAGGGAGGGAGGCAGGGCTGGCTGGTCTGGGCTGGAGGGGCTCCACGGATGGGGGGCCATGCTCAGAGCCCCCTGTCAGCGCTCTGGGAAGGGAGGCGTGGGGGCAGGGAGTCTGAGTTGGTGCCAAATCGACTCTTCTCCCTGCTCCGACTGCCACGCTACAGATTCTGACACCCAACACTGCTCGATAGCTGACCTGCCCCTGCATTTGGTGGCCCATGTGCCTCAAGTTCAGCATCAGCTTTCCCCTGAACTGGCTCCAGATTCTGGGTTCTTGGTTTCAGGCAAGTCATCTGTTTATTCAGATGTGAGCACCTACTGTGTGGCAGATCCTGCTCCGGGAGCTCAGGGCCCCCGTCAGTGAACAGACAGATGCAAATTCCCTGTGCTGGTGGAGCGGTTAGTCGAGGGTGCACCTGTTCATGTATTTGACTTCATGGCTTCTAGGAAGGTGGGATTTCACTATAAGCCTGCTTGGTGCTCCGACCAAGCTCAGCATACAGTAGCTTCTTAGGAAATGTTTTTGTCCTGAGGGCAGGTAGACCCCGGAGGGGAGGGGTGAGAGCATGCTGGAACCTGGAGAAAGGAGACCCTGGAGGTTGCTAACCCCAGGAGGTGGAGGTGGGATACTAATTTACCTTTGTGTATCTTGTGTGACCCCGTGTCATCACTGTGTCATTTGTTCCAATATGCATTTGTTATTTTGTGTTTTGAAAAAGCAAACAACGAAAATCTTCAAATGAAAAAGAGCCACTACTTTAACAACAAACCAAGTATAACATTTTAAAAAATGAATGTAGTACTTTTTTCCCAGAAAAATAAAATATCTGGGGACTGGGAGTGGCGGTGGACACTTGTAATCCCAGCATAGGGGGAGGATTGTTTGAGCCCATGAGCTGGAGGTTGAGGTAAGCTACGATGACACCACTGCACTCCAGCCTGGATGACAGAGTGAGGCATGATCTCTAAAAAATAAATAAGTAAATAAATAAAAGGTGAATTTTAGACTCAGGCACCTCCACTGTTTCCCAGATATATGGCCTTGGGCAAGTCGCTCAGTCTCCCTGAATATCAGTGTCCCTGCCTGCACACTTGTAGGATGCTGAGAGGATTAAATGGGGTCAAGGTGAAGGTCAGGTTTATTATTACTGCTCTCAAGCCCCTAGAGTATAAGGGACCCCCCACTGTGGGACTCCTGCAGTTCCCCCCACACACAGACACCAGCACTCCTGGAGCTCCAGGGTTACAACCCTGCAACGTAGGGGTGTCCCTGAGACTAAGGACTTCATAGCACAGCCTTCCGTTCACTCCAAAGGCTCCAGGTGAGAAGCCAACTGGGGCACCAACTTCTTTCCGTTGCCTTAGGGATGGAGTTGGGACCCCTGGGCTGTCCAGGCCCTTGATTCTGGTCCCTCCAGCCTTGCTAGCTGGGCTCCTACGAATGCAGGGGCCTGGCATTGCTGAATCTCAGGGGAATAGGGAGGGTGGGAGGAGGGGTGTGGACCTTCTGGTCCCACCTATAATCCCCACCATTCTGGTCTGGGGTGGAGATCAATGCTTGGATGCTCAGAGAGGCCTACTTGGACTTGCCTAAATGAAATAGCACAACCCCTCCTCCTGGCTTCCCAGTACCGCTGGGACAGAGCTCATGGACTGCTGCACAAGCTCTAGAACTGGGCTGAGTTTGCTGACCATTGAACGGGGAATCCTTGTGCATGGGGACTTTTGTTCACTCCTGTGTCACAGCCCCTGTATGAGCTGGCATACTGTCCCTCTTTTATAGACAGGGAAACTGAGGTTCAGAAAGGCCAAATGACTCTCCCAAGACCACACAGCAGATCCACGGCAGTAAAAAAATTCGCAAATCACTCTTCTCTCTGGCCCCCTGTTTCTTCAGTCACCGAGGTCAACCCTACCCATTTCCCTGAAACCCCAGCTCCAGGCACCACTCCCAGTGCTCCTGTCCCTATAGCCTCCAGAAAAGGCTGCATCCTCTAGGGGGAGGCTGTGATTTAAGGCTTGGCTCAAGCGCTGACATGTGAGGGGGGAGCAGGTGGGAGCAGCATGGGGGGAGCGCTTCCTGCCCTGCCAGGCGCCCCATCTGGACAGCGAGGCTGCAACCTGATCTTCGGGCTAAGAGCTAGACTATTTCAGAGGTGGCACCGGAGGCCCAGGCACCCTGGCTGGGGGATGAGGAACCTCCCATCCTGCTTCAGGCTTGGGACATAAGCCCTGACTCGTGGGCCATTCCACAGGGCAGAGGTGGGGAACCTACACCTGGACTTTGTGGGCAGACTTGGAAGTCAGGGCCAGGATCCCAGAGGACAGCTCTACTCCAAGGCTAGAGGCTCCAGAGCCACAGAGGAACCACACGCCGGGGTCTTGTCCAGCCTGGCCACCATCTCACCTGGTGACCCTGGACCTGTCACTCTCCCTCTCTGGGCTTCAGTTTTCTCATCTATATCCTTTGAAGACCTCGGGTCTTATCTAGCTCTGGTCTTTCATCATCTTGATAAGAAGGGGTGAAAAATCCTCCTGCTCTAAGGTTCTAGGGTCAGAGGGAATGTCCAAACATTCTGAGATTAAAGGAAGACTTCATAAGAATAAAAAGACTGATTCACACATTCTGGGTTAGTGGTGTCAGGGCTGTTGTTACCATTAGGGTGGTCCAGAGGCATATTTGTCCTCAGAGCACAGCCCATGGGAGGGGAGATCCAGGGAGAGAGAATTAGAGATTCAGCAGCAACCTGAAAGGGTGCAGGTGGGCTCCTTGGGCTGTCCTGTTCTGGTCCTGAGCCGAGGCCAGGAGAGCAGTACCCTATTCCCCACCCCACCCTGGCTTTTCTGCCAGGACTCACCCAGCTGCTACTGGGCTGCTGTTGGCAGCAGTGCCTGCCAGAGGCACAGGGCAGATGGGTTAGAGTGTGTACGGGAGCCCCTGAGGACTCTGTGCTCCTGCCCCTCCCTTGCAGCTGCTAGGCGAGTGCTGACCACTTTCCTGGGATGGCCAGGGCCCTGGGGACAAGCTTTCTCGGGACAAGCTCTCACTGAGCCCTGTTGAACCAGGGCTTCTGGGAAGATGGTGAGAATGGATTGAGCCTGCGAGGGCTGGGGGTGAGGGCTAGTGAGAGAAGCTACCCCACCTACATCGCATGGGCTTGTACACAGGACTTAACCCTCCTGGAGCCCCTGCTGTCCCGTTGGTAAAGTGAGGACAAGGATTCTCTTGGATTAAATGAAATAAGCAGTGGATGATGCTTTGCAAGCCCATTGGGCCTGGGAGTCCATAGGGTAGGGACTGGGGAAGGACATGGCTCTGTGGGAGGAAGGAGGTGCTTCCCAGGGGAGGTGTCTTGCACCTGAGACACCCCCCCACCCCGTGTCTCCCGCAGTGGCAGGGCCAGGTCTTGGGTCTCCTGCCTTCTGGCCCAGAACTCAGTCCTGACACCACAGCCTCCTGTCCCTCTGCCCCAGAGTTTATAGACGTGAAAAATCCCCATTGTACCAGTCAATGAGAAGCTGGGGCCGGGTGTGAGGGCAAAGCTGTGGCAGCAATTCCAGGCCCAGAGACTCAGAGAAGATGAGGCTGGGGCTGGGCTTGCCTTTCCCCCGTGATACTGAGATCTTCCAAAGTGGGAGGTCGGTGAGTCTCCACAATGTCCCAAGGCTGCATCATTTCAGGGCTGCATGTGTGTGAGTGTGCAGGAGCTGTCTCCACATCCGTGACAACTGTCTCCAGAGCAAGTGCAGCCTCTCTACTCTCTCTCTGTGTCAGTGGT
Source organism: Perodicticus potto (assembly GCA_963574655.1). Classification (NCBI taxonomy): domain Eukaryota; kingdom Metazoa; phylum Chordata; class Mammalia; order Primates; family Lorisidae; genus Perodicticus; species Perodicticus potto. The sequence goes on from CAUYRH010088560.1 coordinate 32,445, forward strand.
TTCTTGGTCTAATCTATTTTGCTTCAAAAAGGGTTTGTTGCAGCTAGGAAAAAAAAATTATAATCCAAAAGAATAATATAAAAAGTAAAAAATGATTATGCATGTGAACTGCTCGTGAAGTTTTCAGAGTTAATAGGAACCTTTTGAATAATCTGGATTAGGCCTCCTAGCACCATTGAAAGTGTACCAATCCTCTCCTCTGAGACTCAGTTTCCACATCTGGAAGTTGGGAGGAGTTCCCATCTTGTTGCTGTGATGTGGGGATTAATGACTTGGTGTTTACAGAGGCCTGGGCTGGTACTGGGCACATGGGCCATGTGCCCGCTGAGGGCAAGGGTCTGTGGAAATGCTTCTTGTGGTTTTGCACTTGACTTGTGTTGGAGATGCACCGTCCAGGCAGGCTTCCAGCAGGAGGAGTGGGCACTTGGGAGGCTGTGGAAACAGGACCAGGAGGAGCCAGGGCCTGAGTATGGCTGGAGGTGAAGGGCTCTGGGGAGCTCTAGGGAGCTCAGGAAGCTGCTGGCAGAGCCCTGAGGATGGGAGGGAGGGGTGACAAGGGGGCTGGGCTTGCTGGGGCTGCCCCAAAGCAGGGAACCATAGTGGATGGGAAGGCTAAGAAGGGCCGACATTCTCTCAAATCCCCCTAAACCCTGTGGGGAAGACACATAGGTGATCCCCATTTTATAGACGTGAACACTGAGGCCTGTCCAGGGCTCCTAGGCAGCCGTTCATGCCAGTTACTTGGGCGAGGAATGAGTAGCTTTGCCACAGAGGATTTTAGCTTGTGGCATGTTGGTTTCATTACAAGCAAAAATTAAAAAAAAAAACAAACACAAAAAACAGAACCCTGATCAAATAAAGATTAGAAAACAATAAATTGAAAAAGAAGCAGATGTAGGCCAGAGAGCTGAGGTGACCAGTCAGGTGGCAGAGCCAGGATGGGCAGGGCCATGCTGGGATCCTGCGGTTTCCATCAGAGCCCAAGCTCCTTCTCCCAGGCTGGGCCAGGGCAGGGAGCCTCTTCTCAAGGGACACTTCCCGCTCCACAGCCCCCTTCTCCGAGTTTATTGGGTCCTTAATGGGCTCTCAGAGACCTGGCACCTGCCGCCTTTTCTGTTCTAATAAAAGGCAGATGCCCTGGGGGTGAAGGGGGGTGGCGTGTGGGGGGCTCTGGCTTGTGGCCACTCTGGGCGACACATTCCTGGGCCCTGACTCACAGGGAAACGTCTTCGTCTTCGTGTCTCCTCAGCACTTTTGGACCCTGCAGCTGTGGTCACATTCCTCTCCGCCACCCCCTCTCCACCAGCCCCCTCTAGGAGCTGCTGCTCACGGCTGACCCATCTCGGGCTGGGGAGACTGAGGCTGCCGAGGGGAGGGGAGAGAACAGGTTTCCAACTACACCGTGATAGCAAGAGGAGAGAAGAGAACTTACTCCCAGGAGAAGTGCTCCAGGCTTAGGACAGTGACTCTTAGCCAGGGGTGATTTTCCCTCCCAGAGGACATTTGGCCATGTCTGGAGACTTGATTGTCACAACTAGCAGCATGTGTGTATCCCACTATTTGTCGCAGAGGCCAGAGAGGCTGCTAAACATTCTGCAGTGAGTGGGACAGTCCCTACCAATCGAGGGCCATCTGCAGACCCAGAGCTGGGAAACCCCGGCGTAGAGCCCCCAGGGTGAACGTGGGATAGGGGCTCGGTGTCCCCCATTCCGCGTACTCTCTCTAAACCTCTTACCGTGGCAGGCCCTGAGCCCGACACTGGAGACCCTGTACTGATCTGCTTTTGAATCCTGGTGCTCAGGGAACCCCTCAGTCCAGTGTGGGAGACAGATAACCAGCTGTGTCCATCTCAACCACCGTACAAAGGAACTTTGAGACGAACACGGGGATGCCACGTGTCTTGTGCGTGGAGGACAGACCCGTGAAGTCAGGGAAAGAGCGGTAGACAGGAGTCTAACCAGCTGGGGAAACATGAACGGGCTGTATCCCCTCTTTGGGCCTCAGTTTCATCCTGTGGGCAGTGCTAAGCCGTAATCTTTGACTCTAAGGACCGAGCGCTTGGTTAATTGAGGAGGGTGATGGGTGGTGTGTGCGCGCTTCATTGCCTTACTCAATGAAGCTCTCTATTCTTAATTTACTACTAAATTCTCTTTTCGGATTCTAGACTCAGTGGCTCTGCAGCGTGGCGGAGGGCCTTGGTATGCCAGTGTGGGGCTGGGTCACATCAGGCCTGTTGCCTGTGTTTGTTAAGAACATTTTCGTACTGTCTGTGGCTACATGGACAGAGTCTGGCCCTCCTAAAATATTTTCTATCTGGCCCTTATAGGAAACGTTCACCAGTCCCCGCACTAATGAAGGATTTCAGGCGTAAGTCACTGGCTAGTTGGGGACTGAAGGAAAAGTGTTTATTTGAGCAGGCGGGGGGCGCGTGGGAAGGCATATTTTAAAGGACTTTCTTTCTAATGCACAGGTCAGGATCTTAAACTCCTATTCCTCTCCATGGCCTCAGTTTCCCTGTTGTAAGTAGAAATTGCTGTACTTGCGTGGCAGGGATGGCCTGAGGCCCAGTGCAGTGGTGGATGAGGAGAGAAAGTCTCGTGCCCAGGCCAGGCCGGCTGAGCTGGGTTATTTATGGGTTTCTGCAGGGAGGGGGGCTGCAGGCCGCGGGCCCGCATCTGACCTGAATTCTTACACTTACAGGAAATTAGAGCCCTCGGAAGCAGGTGCGCTGGTGATCCCAACGCTCGGGTGGCCGAGAGGGTGATGTGGCTGAGGCCACAGGGAAGGGCGGGCTAAATGGGGCTGAGAGCTGGAGGAGGGGCCGGTGCAGAGGGGATAGGGCTCCCACCCAACTATGCTGCTGCGGTTGTGGGGAAGAAAAAGAGTCACAGCCGCTACTGTGTCCTGGGTTCTCGCTCTGTGCCTTGGTTGTGTTTGCACAGTTAATCCTCACAATATGCCTATAAGTAAGATGATTACGCCCGTTTTGCAGACGAGAAACTGAAGCTCAGTGAGGTTTGCTCACTTGCCCATGAGCGTAGAGCAGGCATTAGATTCAGGATTTGAACCCAGGAAGGGCTGTTTAATTCTAATTCCCATTATCTTCTTATTCATACCTTTGGGCAATGAGGAGGTCTTTAAGGAAATTCCAGAGTGTTCTGTGTGTTTGGGCAGTTACCTGCTGAGATGGTGGTGGGTGTATAGCATCCGGGGGCCTGTGGTGGGGAGAGTATGTGGCTCTCACATCCAGTTCTGTGGTTGCAGTGGGAGGATGGGTGGCTGGCATCAGTGGTGTGACGAGCAGTGGTGTGGTTTTTCCGGGGCTGGTTGTAGGCCAGGGAGAGTCAGGGTCTGCGGTCAGAGGGCAGGAGCCTGGGAGGACTGAGTGGTGGGGTCTGCCCTGAGGCCAGGTGGGCTGGAGGTGCCCTGGGTTGTCTGTGGCAGGCAGCTGTGTGTACACAGGGCCCTGCATGACACCGTCTGTGATTTATAGTTGCAATGGCTCATGCCTGTAATCCTAGCACTCTGGGAGGCCAAGGTGGGAGGATTGCTTGAGCTCAGGAGTTTGAGACCAGCCTGAGCAAGAGTGAGACCCTGTCTCAACTAAAAATAGAAAAAGTAGCCGGATGTTGTGGCAGGCACCTGTAGACCCAACTATTCGGGAGCCTGAAGCAAGAGGATCACTCAAGCCCAAGAGTTTGAGATTGCTGTGAGCTCTGACGCCACAGCACTCTACGCAGGGTAGAATGAGACTCTGTCTCAAAAGAAAAATAAAAAAAGATTTACGAAAACGCAAGGAGGTGAGAACGGGTGTGCCACAGCTTGAGTGTGAGATGAGTGGATGTGATTGACTGAATATTTGAATGTTCGCAGGGGTGAGTTAGGCTTGGAAAGCCCCAAAATGTCTTCAATGCGGGGGCCATTCCTAATGAAAAGAATACAAAATTACAAATATTAAAGAGTCTTTAAAACTAGAAAAGAAACCACAGCAAATTACACAATTTTTAAGCAGACAAATCCCGCGAACATTACCAAATCCAGAAAAATACCATAATGTTTTTATTAATTAACTCCCTGGCACACCTCGATACTATTGATTTCTGTTCCTCTCTTTGGCTTTGACCATCATGTGTACACATTGCTAGGGCCCTCCCGGGGCCTGGGAAGGAGCCTGCAGCTTGAGCCTCGGGATGTGTGAGTTTGTGTGGGAGACTTCGGGGTAAGCATGTGAGAAAGTGACCAAATGTGTGTGGCTGATTCACAAAAGAGAGATGGAGAGCAAGGCCATCAGAGCAGACTGGCTCAACGAATGTTTGTTGAATGAATAAAAAAGAGTAGTGCATGTGCGTGTCAGCGTATGCTTAAAACACACACACACACACACACGTGTGAATGTTTAAGTGTGTGCACACGTGTGAATGCATGAGGAAAGAGTGCATGTTTCTGTGTGATCCTTGGGAGTCTTTTCTTTGGCATTCTAGTTTTAGGGACTCCTCCTTGCCGGTACCTCCACCCCACCCTGTGCCCCGCCCAGAGGCAAATGGGCACAGACATGCCATGGCATTCGGTCCAGGCCTTGTGGGGACAGGCTCCGTGCACGGAATTCACAGCTCCTTCCCCAGCCCCACCTCCCTTCCTCCCGCCCAAGAGATATTGGTAATTCGATCCACAGAGAAGTTCAGTGTCCTGAGGAGAGGCTGGCATGGGCCGTGAGGCATGAGTGTGTGTGCAATGGAGCCAGAGACAGAGAGACACAGAGAGAGAGGAGACACCCACGCGGCCTCTGTGCCCATAAGCTTCTGCAAAGAACGCTGCTCACGGGCAGCGCCTGTGGCTCAAGGAGTAGGGCACTGGCCCAATATGCTGAGGGTGGCAGGTTCGAGCCCAGCCCTGGCCAAAAACTGCAACAACAACAAAAGAATGCTGCTCACACCCCTCCTCATACAAATGGGAAGGTGTCTGAACAAAGTAGTGGAAGTAAGTTGGGGCCCCAATTCTGTTCTCCCAGGCTGGTGGCTCCGATATAAGTGACCATTGCCCAGCACTTGCCAGGGTCAGGCCCAGGGGTGGGGGGATGGTCAGATGGACAGAATTGTCCCTGAGCTGGAGCTGCTTCTAGAAAAGCTGGGGACTATGTAAGGGTGCTGTTTTTGTTTGGGGGCAGAATGGGGAAGCAGATGAGGCTAGACCATGAGGTACAGGCTGCTGGCCTAGGGAGCTTGGTTTGCTCTTGTGGGAGCTGGCAGGGGTGGGCAGAGTGTGGGCTGGGTGCAGATTTGTGTTAGGATGGAGAACCTGGCTTCTGTGGGGGAGGCGGAGGGGTTGCCTGGGCCCTGGGCTACCAGGGAGGCTAGAACCCCATCTGGGCAAGTGGTGGTGGGTTTGATGGGGTGGGGACAGGATTGCCAGGGGGAGATGACCCCAGACTCTGGCCTTTTTACCCACTCAGCACTGACTACCATCAGCCTTCCTCTGACAGACAGGTCTTAACCCAGCCCTGTCCCAGGGAGGCCCTGCTCTTGAGTGTGGAGGACAGGTGGCACTCAGCCAGCCCTGGGCTCAGGCAGCTTTATTCCTGACTAGTGGGGAGGTGGGCACGTCAGAGACAGCCTGAAAGGAAGTCAGGGCTGGGTAGGGGCTGAGGACAAAGATTCAAGAGCCTGGCTGCTTCTATTCAAATGCTGACCTCTGTGGCCATGTGACTTAACCTCTCTGGGTCATAGATGTCTTGTCAGTGGGTGACAATGGAAATGACCAAATGGAGTTGTTCTGAGGATGAAGCGTGTATAAGCACCTGTGCCTGGCCCACTATACCACACACCACGACTGGTAGCTGTCATTCCAATTGTAGGACTCACACCCAGAATGCAGGATTTCATCCCACTCGGATGACCTAGGGAGGTGGAAGCCTGCTGCCATCCCAGGAGGGCTGGCTTTGGGGTGACACCAGGGTTGGGATCCCAGGTTTGTCCCTTGACCTGTGTGTCCTGGGTATGTCACGGCCCCTCTCTGAGCCTCAGTTTCTTCCTTGTGAAGAGTGGGAGTGCAGTAGAAACAGCTGAGGAGCACTCCTGACGTCATGCTGTTGCTTATTAAATTCTCATCTTCACCCCTCAGGGCCATGGGATCGCTACAGGTAAAGAAAGGAGGTCGCATGCCTGGGCTCACACAGTCCGAAGGGCAGAGCTGGGATTTGAGCCCAGGTCTGACTGACTAGCTCCTGGCACATATTTATGGTTCAATAAACAGCTGTCATCATCAATAAAGAGTGGGCAGTCGTGGAACTGGGCCTTATAACAGGACCAGGATTTCTGCAGGGAAGCAGAGAGAGGAGCAGGAAAGCCCAGGAAAGGGCATGAGTTTTGCAGAGGCAGGGAAGTGGGAATGAGTCTTGTTCCCTCCGCAGCCTGTGCTTTCTCTCTACATCTCTACTTATTCCCTCTAGAGAACAGAGCTGCATGCTGCCAGGGGTCTTTGGAAGGCTTGGAACTTTAGGTCAGGGTGGAAATATGAAACTCACGGTAGACCCTGTTCAAATTCTGCCCTGCAAAGGAAGGTCCCTGGGGCCTGTGAGAGCTGCTTGCCCCTTCAGACTCACTCCGTCCCATCCCTGACCTGCTCTGGGCTCTGGGATCTGATACAGCAGACTCTATTGCTTCTGGTTGGCTTGGGCTAATGGAAGGGTGGGAACTGAAGGGGTTGCAGGATTTATTTCTCTGTTACCTCTCTGCTGAATAGCCTGGGGCTGGCTTTACCTCTCTACAGCTGTCACTATAGCCTCTCTCTGGGTTCTAGTAACTACTCCCTCCCCTCCGCCTCCAGGCTTAGAAGTAGTAGCAGCTCCCCACTGCTCCCAGCCCCTGGGTGCAGCACCGTTGCTCTTGGTTTCCCCTTAGCCCCACCCACACCATTGGAAATCCCCTCTCTGTGAGTGCAGCTCCCCCAGCCTCTCCCCAGCTACCACTCCCTTGGCTGTCTCTGGCTGGGGCCTTGCCCTCCCCTAAGCTGGGTTCTCAGTGGGGTTAGTAGCTCATGGGAGGACAGCTTCAGAATCATCTCAACAGACATCAGACTCAATAGCCACAGAGCCAGGAAAGTAAGGTCTGGCAGGCTGGGTGGCTGCTCTACTCCAGGAGCTGCCAGAGACCTTTACTCCTGTCCAACTAGTCTGTTCTGGTCACACCTTGGACTTGACGAAGCTCCAGTGTCTGAAGCTCTCTGGGGTCTTCTGGGCCCCCATTGGGCCTTAGCCCTACTGAGAGGCTAAATAAGCCCCTATAGCAGCACCGAGGCCTGGGCCCTCTGCAGCTTCTCCCAAAGGTGCACTGAGGATGCTTCCTGCATGCAATTGGGAAGTTCTTCCCACACCCGACCACTTCTCCTGCTCTCTGTTCATTTCATGGGGTTCCTCTTAACTACCCTCAACCACCCCACTTCTCAGGTAGAAGAACGCACAGGCTGCTGTTTAAAGACTATAGTGGGCAAGGGAAGAGAAAAGGGAGCAGCCAGGAGACTCCCAATTTAATCCAGGGAGGAGAGGACAGCAGCCTGGACCAGGTGGTGGCAGTGCAGATAGAACAGCCTGGATCCCAGAAATTCTCCCATTGCAGTGCCCACACCCCATAAACCGCAGAATTCCTTGGTCCGACTGAGGCTCTTGAATTTGGGTTCAGAAATTCTGCATCCTGCCCCTGGGAGGTGGCCTGTGCACGATTTCCTTTAGGTAAGTGAGCCAGCGAAAGTGGGGAGAGGGCTGCCAGGGCTGGTCACCTAGCTCGTATTTATTGACTTGTTACAGTTCTCTGGGGACAGTGTGCCTAGTGGTTGGCTCCCTGGTGCCACCAGCTCCTTGGATTATTGCAATTTACCTTGTGACACCTTCTCCCTCCACCCTGTTTTTCCTAATAACAATACTCGCTGCTTTTTTGCTTTCTTCCCGTAGGATCTCAAGGGCTTGCACAGTGCCTGGCACAGAGTCGGAAATACCCGGCCTCCTCCCTGGCCCAGGCATGCATCACCTCGCTGACTCGTCCCTCTACCTGGAGAAGGTGAGGTGATATTAGCACAGTTTTTTTGGGGGGAGGGGACACAGAGGCACAGGGGTGTGAGGACCCCACACTGGGCTGTGACGGGGCCGAGGTCTGAACCCAGGCCTGCCTGGCTCTCAGCCTTGTCCTCTTTCCTCCCCCTTCTCCCGCCACACAGGCCCGAGCCAGACTGGGGTTCCGAAGACCTTCCTCCCTCTCAATCCAGAGATAAATATTTGTTTCTCCCAGTGTAAATACCCCTTCGTGTTTAATGAGGCGATCCGGGGCCATTTCCCGGCTCAATGCCTGGAAGTCTGTTTCACTCTGGGAGGAACAAGCCGGGCAGGAAACGAGGCTGAGGGACTCACGCCGTCCCTGCAATTCCTCCCACCTCCAGATGAGGAAACTGCGGCTCAGAGAGGGCAGCTGACCTGCCCAAGGTCACACAGGCAGAATTCAAACCCATGCCACCCAGCCCTTGCCTCTAGGTCCTGCCACGTTAGTGCTGTGGTTTCTTGTTGCTCCTGAACGCTCCCCTGGCCCTCCCTGCCAGCTGTGCGGTGACAGTGGGTGGGTGAGCACTGACACGCTGCCCTCTCCCTCTACCCCCTTCTCCAGTCAATATGGCACTTACAGCCCCCCGGGCATGGACCCCCTCCTGCCATCCCCACTTAAAGTGATACTTTAATAAATTATGCTTTTATGTTATTACACGTGGAGCTATAAAAGCAGAGAGTGTGCGGTGGGGCTGAGGTAAGGCATCCGCGACTTTGCAATTTCCTGGTCTGGCCTGGCTCTGCTCCGCGCCGTGAATTTTTCATTAATGTGCGCAGGTGACGCCATAGGGGCAGCCGCGGGACAGGGATGCTCCCACGCGGCACGGGCCCTCCTGGGCCTCGCTGGGCTGGACCGTGGATGGTGCAGAGGGTTTACACCAGAAGGGGTTATAAATGACTTTGTGAGGGTTCAGACAGTGAGGGGTAAGAAGCCCTTTGGGTCTGGAGGAAGGAGGAGCATCTGATGGCCCATGCCAGCCCCTGGGCCCGGTATTTGACACATATGACCTCATTTCATCCTCACAGAGCCATGAGCTTGGCATTAGGAGCCCCACTTGACAAATGAGGACGGTGGGGCTCTGCTCATAGGTAGTAGTGTCGGCCTTCAACCTGGCCAGTCTGATCCTAGAACCACGTTCAAAGTGCCAGGCTCTCCTCATTTATTTCACTCTCTCCTTCCTCTTTGGCCCCCAAAACTGTGGGCCCTTTCCATGTAGTCCTACTGAAGCGATGGGCACAATGAACAGAGAAAAGAAAACAAAAAATAAAAACAAAAATGACTTGAAATCTGTGGGGAATAAAGTCTTCTAGACTCCAGACCTGCAGTGTTCAGAAATCTCAGTCTTCCCATCTGTGACATGGGGCTAAGATGTCCCGCCCTGCTGCCTGGGTGTGTTTACTTCAGGAAAAGGGCCTTGGGATATTTGTGAGGACACAGCTGCCGCCTCCTGCCTTGGCAGAAGACACAGTCACCCTGGGAAACTGTGTTTGGTCCCCAGTTGAGACTACCCTCCCCTGAAGACCACCCAGACATCAGGGCAACACCATGAAAATGGGTCCAAAGCAACCCACAGGGACTCTGTGTGGTTCTTGGATGGTTATAGAAGGTTCTAGAATGAGAAAAGCAGCAAGAAGAGAGGAATTCTGGACCAGTGACTAGAGAACTTGAGTGTATTCATCTGTAAAGTGGGCACAGGAATGGGCATGGGGGTTGAATGAGAACAGCTCTACTTGCCAAGGCACAGGCCTAGCCGATGTCAGAGAGCCTCTCACTCCCCAGCTCTTTTGGGAAATCATCCCAGGAGCTGAAGACAAAACCAAAGTTGAAATAAACACTCGGGTTCCAAACAGTCCGCAGTCCTGGTGAGTGAATCTCCTCTCAAGCCGGCTGGCTTCCATGCTGGGCCCGAATGCAAACAAGAGACAGCAGTGGGAGGTGTGGGCCCCTCGCTCAGAATTGGTGAGATTAGCTGAGAACTGGAGCTCAGCAGATGTCCCCGCTCTGGATGCCGTGACTCACTTGCCTCCCTGGTTGAGAAAGGCGTCCAGCCAGGCCAGAGCTGCTCTGGCTGGCGTGGAGCTAGATGCAGGGCAGAGGTCGAGGTGAACACCCGCAGTCTATGCAGGACATTTCCACCAAGCAGAAGGAAGAGTTTTGAAGGCTTGGTCTGCCCTAGGGCCAGAGAGGAGGTGATGAGGACTCAGTTACAGAGGTGTCCATGACCTTCTGAAGGTCAGGGGGGTTCCAGTCAGCAGTGGGAGAGTGCCAGGCAGGAAGCTAGTTCAGGTCCCTCTAGCACCAGGCTCTCCTAGACAGTTGGGCAATTGTTTTCTAGGAAGGGCCAGATAATATTTTAGACTTTACAGGTTGCACCATCTGTCACGACTACCAACTCTGCCACTGGAGTTTGAAAGTCCCGGGGTGGCACCTGTGGCTCAAAGGAGTAAGGCGCCAGCCCTATATGCTGCAGGTGGTGGGTTCAAATCCAGCCCCGGCCAAAAACCACAAAAAGAAAAATAATAATGAAAGTCCCCATAGGCAATATAGAAATGAATGAATGTTGCTATGTTCCAATAAAACTTTATTTACAAAACAGACATTGGGTCTGTTGGGACCCTGAGCCATAGTTTGCCAACCTCATTGAACCTATGGGGATTGAAGGGCGCTGATCTGTTCTCTCATGCACTTGACCCTGATAATGAACAGGTCCCCCAGCTGGACAGCTTTGTTTTTTCATTTCCTCTTCCTCTCTTCTTCCCTCCCTCCCTTTCCATCCATTCATCTGTCATCTCTCTATTTACCTGGTCATTTCAACAAAGCCCTGATTCATAGTCCAGCTCCCTAACCTTGCTCACTAACTCATTCTCTCACTAACTTACTCACTCTTGAATTCATGCAGTCACTTATTCCTTCACTTAGTCATTTATTCCTCTACTAGAAGCTCAGGGTTCTAGCAGTTAAAATATGGAAATGCTAAAGGAAATGGGGTTGTTTTATCTTGAGAAAATCCGGAAAAATATTGGGGCTCGATTATTGTTTCTTAGGCCCTCTTATAGTTCTAGGGAGAAGAGTCTGAGCAGTTCTTCATTGTTATATAAGTCCGGCATTGTTTATGCACCCCAAAGCTCCTCTGTTCGTGAGTCTGCACTTGGACTCCAACAGCAAAGGTGTTGTCCTTGTCCTCTCAGAGCCCACGTTCCAGCCCTATACACAAATTATAAGTTGGTGGGCTGTTCCAGGCAGGGAGCAGAGCCAGGGAAGAGACTAGGAGGTGAGACAGAGAAAAGTATGTTCCGGAAATAGAAATTCATGCAATTGGGGCATGGTGTGTGTACACTTGTATGTGTGTGCTGTGTGCGGCAGATCGAGAGAAGTGGGGCTGAGTCCTGATCCTGAAGAGCCTCAAATGTTAGGCTAAGGAACTTTGTGAGCCATAACAGAGAGCTGCAAGCAGGGGAGAGCATGGCCAAGCTTGGAATTCAGAAGCATCTGCTTGGCCACCTGCAGAAATTGGGTCATTTATTTAATAGATGTGGGGATGGGGAGGGCATCACTGAGGGCTTCCCAGGGGAAGAGGCATTTCAACTGGGCCAGGACAGGTAGGCTGAGGCATTTCCAGTGTGGGATTTCTTCCAACTGGATGGTGGGCCGAGACCAGGGCAAGATGAGGGGGACATGGGGATCAAGAACCTCAAGGATGAACTGCTGACCGTTCCTTCCTGTCTCCTGTCTCAGGCTGGAGTTTCAAGTTCCTCCTGCCACTCCCAGGGATCCTTTAGTCTGTTCCCACGCTCTCTGGCCTATCTCCTGCCCCCCTGGGCTCGTGGTTCTCTGAGTCTGGAAAGTTCCCTAGGCCTGGGAGAGATAAGGGGTGCCTTGCCCTGGGCCTTGGGCTGTGCCGGCTGGCGGCCCCTTTGATCACAGACCAGATGGTTCTGCCAGCCCGGCTGCTGGAGAAGTAGACTGTAGTGATAGGGACAGGCCCAGGGAGGGGCTGGGCCTGGTATCAGCCACCTGGAGGGGGCACCTCCTGCTGTCGCCATGGAAACGGCTGCCCATCCCTGCAAACAGGAAGCTACTCCTGTACTGGTGGTGGGATAGGCAAGCGTGGTAGAGACCCAGCCTCTTTAATCTTCTTGAGGAAGTGGTCCAGGGAGCAGGGTCTGGTGTGGGCCATGGATCTCCTGTCTCCCTGATGAGTGTGGGGATGGGACACAACAGAGATGACCCCAAACTACATAGTTGCTGAAGTCTTGACTGAGGATAGACCGTGGGAAGAGCTTGCCACCCTAGGAGTCTGGCAGATACCTTTCCTAGGGTGTATCCCCGCTGGGTACATCTGGGTGCTGGTGCTCTGCTGTCTCAGGAGGGTGGCAGCACCAGTGCCCAGGGTTAGCACCCCTGTGCCCAGGGCTTCACAATACCCTTTAGGGTCCACTGACCTGCTATAAGTGCTGCTATGAGGAGCCTTGGGGTCCTTGTCCTGGGCTGGGTAACCTTAAGCCAATCACTGTTTGCTTGATTGTTATGGGGAGGGGGTGCAGACTCTTCCTTGTAGGGTTGATGTGGGGAGCTGATGAGAGATGTGTTCAGGTCACCAGGAATACGTCTTCACATTTGGTGTCCCCAAACCCTACACAAACACCTCTACCCCCAGCAGCCACACAACACTGGGGGCAAAGACCAGGGAATGCCCCTACTAGATGCCAGGTCCCCGAGTGGGCCACCTCTCCTGCTGTCTCTCACTTCATCCTTCCAGTAGCCCTGAAATGCAGGGCCTGTGAGCCCCATTTTACAAACCAAGAGGCTGGTGGGCTTCACCGTGTTCGCATGTGTCTTGGGCTTTCGGAATACTACGTGGGTCCTGGGAATCCAAGCTGGGGGATCAGCCAGGTTTCTGTAGAAGAACTTAGGGACTCTGAGAGAAATGATTCCCTTGGCAGCCCTGTTGGTAGGCGCAGTCAGGGCAAGGGCAATAACACAGGAGGGACACGGGTCATCTTAGACCTTGGGCCCCATCCTGTTCCGCCCTCCTCTATTGGCTGGGCAAACTGGAGGGAGTGGAACAAGATCACGGGATCTCCCCTCACCCACATTCACTGAGAGCTGAGCCTTCCTCAGTCCACAGCATGGAGCTTATAGAATGTGCCGGAGTCTCTGCTGGACACTGGGGCTCTAGAGGGGAAAAAGACTCGATCGTGCTTTGGAGAACAAAATCCTGTGTGTGTGCGCGCACGTGTGCAGACACAATGTCATAGGGGTGTGGGGGCACAGAGAAGATAGGGGTGTTGATGACAGCTGGTGCTGGAGCAAACCTGGAGGATGGTGGTGTCGGTGAGGGTGCGCTGATGGCCTCAGGGATGGTGCTGGTGAGGATGTGGTGGTGACAGCGTAATGATCTGTGCCAGGCAGCCACAGGCCTCCCTCCTACCCTGAGGGCTGTGCCTGGCTCCCACCTGGCCATGACATCTCCCTCTAGGGACAACACGGACTGATGAGGACAGGCAGAAGGTGGTGGCAGCCCCAGCCAGGAGGTGTCAGAGACATTGACAGAGGCTCTGAAGGGTGTGGAGGAGTTTTCTGGCTGGGGAAGTGAGGGCAGAGGGCGCAGGCCTGGAGGTTGCGAATGGAGTGTGTTAAGGGAACTGAGGCTGGAGTCCGGGCGGCTGGGCAGGTCCTCTCAGTGGCAGCACAGCAATGTAGAGACCACCCTACCCTGATGGGCATCCCCTCTGCTCCCTGGCCTTCCACCCCCCCACTCCTCCTGGGGGTCACAGTACCACCCCTCCCTCCAAATAACAGGAATTGTTTGAAAATACCCAGCAAGAATTCAGCTCAGCAGGTTATACTGGTGAGGGGAAGCAAGTTTGGGGGTGGGGAAGGGCTCAGTGAGACTTTCTGGGAGAAGGTGAGAGGTCCTGACCTTAGGCCAGGGCCAGCACCCCTGTGAGCACTGATCCCGGAGCAGATTACAAGGGAGACTGGAGCCAAATCAGCTTTGAAAAGGAGCCGGTGGAGTTTTAACTCCCAGCTCAGTGAGGTCGCCTGGAAAAACCCCTCCCCGTGGGGGTGGGGTGGGGGTGGAGCTGGGGGCGGGGCCAGGACTCCCCGGAGAAGGGCTCTGGGCAGTCTGCAGGGTGATGGTGCATGCATGGGTTCACATGGGGGTGCATTTGCGTGTGAGTGGGTCTGGGGGTGTGTGTGTGTGACGTGTCCATCTCTGTGTGTCTGCACACACGTGTCTGTGTACCTGTTTCGTTTCTGTGCCTATGTCCTTCCCTTTTTTCTTCCTTTGCCTGCTCTCCTTCCCTAACCCTCAGCCCCCCACCCCACTGTGTCACTGTCCCTCATTGATTCACAGCATGCTTATAGAGGAACTACCATGTGCCAGGCACTGTTCTAGGCTCCAAGTGTGAGTGGGAGATGAAGAGACAGAGGTACCTGCTCCCACAGGAGCACAGATCCTTCTGCGATGAGGCAGACATTGAACAGATAAACCAGGTGGTACCATGGCAGAGAGTGACAGGTGAACAAAATGAAGCAGGGCGAGGGAAAAGGGACTGCCAGGCTGGGACGGTGATTTCAAACCGACTGGCAGGGAGGGCCACTGAGAAGACAGTGAGGGGGATAAGAGGCAAGAGGTGTAACTCTCTGCGGAAGGTGTGCTGGGTGGAGAGCACGACAAGTGCAAAGGCCCTGAGGCCTGAGGGGGGAGCACACTTGGGGTGTTCTAGAAACAGCAAGGAGGCCAGTACGGCTAGAGTGGAGTGAAGGAGAGGACAGGGAGAGGAGAGGAGTCAGCAAGGCTCCTTGGTCCTATAGAGCCCCATGGGGCCTAGAGGGGGCTGGGTTTGGGGTCTGAGCGATGGTAGATGGGACAGCCACTGCCAGACTTTGAGCAGGATCTTTTGGGCAGAACTGGGATGGAGGAGACCAGTGAGAAGATGTCATAAGAATCAACTGAGCGGTAATGATGGCAAGGGGCAAGGGGAAAGGGCAGAGCAGGGGAGGTGGGGAAGCCCTGTCACCGTTGGATGTAATTACTGGACATCAGGGGATTTGATAACCCAAGCCGAGAGCTGGAGGTGTAAACCTAGGCGCCCTGAGCATCCCATGGAGCCACATTGCACATTTGCTTGGGATTGCTGATTCTTGTGTGTGCACCCCCTGAGTTGGCCAAAGGTCTAGCATCCCTCCCTGTGTAGCTGGGAGAGGCGTGGGAGGATCTCAGGGTATGGTGCCAGGGTGGTGAAGGGCACTTGAGTGTTGGATTTGCATCTTGGTGTGAACTTGGACAAGTCCTTCTGTGCAGTGGAGATGACCGCATCTCCCTTGTAGGGTCACTGTGGGAATTGAACGGGAGGGTACCTGTACAGAACTTAGATGTGGACATGACCCCTGTTGATATTGTCCATGTGAACCCTGAGATGTGGCAGGAGCCCAACGGCTCTGGCCCCTTGCTCCATGGTGTGTGTGCACATGTTGTCAGGGTGGGAGCGGGAGGTCAGACCTGTGTGGGGAAGGCCTCTCCTGGCCCATCTGCCCTCCTTCCTGGTGGAGGGGGCTGGGCGGTGGCCAGAGGTGGCCACGTTGAGCTGGGATCTTACAGGGGTCCTTGAACCACATCGGAGCTGCTCTGGGAAGGCTCCCTGGTGCGTGGAGAGCAGAGAGGGAGGCTTCTGCTGCTGATTTATGGGTGCCTTCTCCTTTTGATCTTCTTGCTTCCCCAGAGAGACTCCCTCCTCCATACCTGGGGGCTGCGGGTGAGGCCTGGTGGGGGCTTCCAGCTGGTCTGGGGCAGCAGGGTTCGGTATCCCTGGGGTGCAGGAAGCTTCCTCTCGTGCATGGTCTTGCTAGCTCCCACTTCCCTGTCCCTGTCACCAACCTGGTTCTGCAGGCCACAGAGGCTGTGAGGCTTTCTGTCCTGTGGCTCGGGGTCAAGGCACATCTCTGGGGCTCCAGGCTCACACTCACCTCCCTGTTTATGCTTCTGTCTCCATTCTTCTAACATCAGTTCTGCTATTTCTCCATCCTCTTTCTGCCTAGACCCACAGGCCTTCTTCCTGCAGCTTCCCTGCCCCATAGCCCGAGGCTCCACTCCAGGAGTTTGAAGCACCTGGGTGACCCAACAATTTCAACTTTTTCTCTGGCTCCAAGGGCAAAGGAGCCCAACTTTCAGGTAGGGTCTAAGCATGGCCCACAGGGTGGGCCCCAATGGGCAGGTGCGGAGGCAGAGGAAGGCAGGTCCAGCCAGAGTTGTGCCACCTCCTACCTGTGTGACCACAGATGAGCAGGCTGCTGGGGCTGTGGAAGGCTCTACCCAGGTCCTGGAAGAACACCCAAGCCATGGTGCCCGGGATACCCAGTGTGTCTGTGAGGGAGGCAGCAGCTCTGGGACAAGGGGGGGGGGTGCAGCAGACCTTAGGTCTCCCTCTAGCCTGACCTCCAGCATGTCCAAGGCAGGGCAGAGGGCCTGGGAATGTGGCCAGGGAGAGGAGAGGTGGTGTTCTCAGCACTGTGGCCCCCAGCAGACCTGGACAGGGCAGGAATAGCTGCCTTCCTTGGTGCCCATTTCTACCTCCTCTCAAGTTCAAGTCCAAGTGCAGGAATGGAGGCAGAGGAAATGGAGGCTGAGCAGGGGACCTGCCAGGCCAGAGCAGCTAGACCCAGAATCCCTGGACTAGGGCCATGCAGCAAAGAAAGGAGGGGCTGGGAGGCCTTCTCCACTGTCTCTGAGCCACTCTTGGGCCTGGGCAGGGATAGGAATGGCACAGAGTGTGAGGGGGAGGCCAGGGTGGCAGGGACAGGAATGGAGTGAGCATGGGTGATGAGTGGATGTGTGCGCAGGGCACTCCCCTATCTAACCATAGTCTAGGCCTCGAGGTCCCAGGGCTACCATCTGACTGGTGTCCTGGTCATTTCTTTCACCCTTCCCCTTTCTCCTGCCCAAAGCTTTCTTCTTCCCCAAGGCTTAATATTCACATATTTAAATAAATCAGTCGTTTCCTTTATGAACTCTGGGGTTTCAACTTGCTGAGGAAGAGCTTCCCTACCAAGATTATGGAAATGTTTCCTTTTAGTGCTTACCCATCTGTTCTCTCATTCTGTCCCACTGATCTTTTTTCCCCATTCTGTCCCACGGCGGGGAGGGGGGTATTACCTGTATCCTTCTTTGGTGTCCGTCACCACAGAAGCTCCTGGAGGACAGGGATTCTTGTCTGTCTAGTCCAACGCTGTATCCCCAGCACTTAGAAAGTGTCTGGTGCAAATATGGTACAAATATGCTCCATAAGCAACCAGGCAGGTGCCCAGATCCCGGACGGAGAGGGTATTCAGCAGCAATTATAGAACACCTCTGCCAAGCCTTTTCCTGGGCAGCAAACAGGTAAATCATCTGTCCCCAGCCCCATCTCCTGCTCCCTCCCTAAGCATGTCCCCCATCCTGGGGCCTCTGCCCCAAGAGTATGGGGGGCCCCCTCCCTCCTGGATTTTCTTCTTTCTTCTCTCTGCATAGCCCACATGCTCCTCATCTTCCCCTCCCCCCAATCTCTCTCCTTTCTAACTAGGACAGATGAAAGGTTGTTGGAGGAATCCTTTCAGCAAAGGCTGGTTGGGCACCTGTAATGCTCAGATTTGGGTGCAGGGATGGGGGTGCCAGGTCCCCTCCAGAATGTCACAGAGTGCAGGCGACATACTCCACTGTCCCCCATCACTGGGGGACCAGAACAGATTGAGAATGAGGCCCGCCGTCGGATGCCGGCTGGACAGCCCGTCTGAATGGATGCAGTTTTATCCCTCGTGACTTGCATGTAATTGGCCCCCAAATTATTGCCCCTGAGCTCACTTACACAGAAGTAGCCATTAATTCCCATCATAATTGCCAGCGAGGAGCGGCAGGGCTTCTATTAAGGGATGAGAAAGTTCCACCCTCAAGCCGCTCATCAATAAAACGAGCGCATAATTATACATCACAACTCCATAAACTCACTCATCACACTAATAAAATGAAAAAATTCCTGAGGCGGCACCAGGGCTCATGATTTTGCCAGTTGTTCTGTGGCTGCACAAATTGAGACTGATAATAGCAATCCTAGGACACATTTGTGGGGCATTTACCTGCCCACGCAAGGAGCAGTGGAGGTGAGGGGGCGACCCCCTAAGGACTCGGGCGCTCAGGTGTGGGTTGCGTGGGAGGGAACCCCCAAAGACCGCTCCCAGATGCCTGGCCTCACATCTGGGCATGGGGGTGGGACAGTGGTGATGACCACAAATTGAAGCTAGAAAAAAGGCCCAGTGACAGTGGCGAGAATGAGAATGGCTGGGTGGCTTTGTGCTAATCACATCAACTTTCCGAGCCTCAATTTCCTCATCTATCAAGTGGGGTTCAGAATCCCTGCCTTATAGCACGTTCGAGAGTGTGAAGATGCCCTGAAGAGCTCATAACGCCATCAGTCTAAGACACATGATTTTAATGCATTCTGCCTGACTTAAATTGTATGAATCTGGCCCTACCCTTAGACAATGGGCACAGAAGTGGGCAATAATTGACATGGCTGTGTGATTTTGCTTTGATAAGAAATGACCTTGAAATCTTCTTGCAGTCAGGTCCCAAGAGGTCTAGACCAGCAGTTTTCAACCTGTGGGTTGCGACCCCTTTGAGGGTCGAACGACCCTTTCACAGGGGTTGCCTAAGACCATCGGAAAACACATATTTTTGAAAAACACATATTTTTGCACATATTGTTGCATGAAGTAGCAACAAAAATAATTTTATGGTTGGGGGTTGAGGCATTAGGAAGGATGAGAACCACCGGTCTAGACCCTCCCTGCTGGGGGCAGCAACACCCACTGGACATAAAAAGCCTTCAGACCAGCACCACCAAGTTGCCTTTTAAGTCAGCCCAGGCAGGATCCTTTCTCAAAAAGGACAGCCGAGGACGGCGTTGGGTTAACATCAATGTCAGGAACGGAAAATCACTCCAGGCTTCAGGGAGAGTGTTCATTCATTCACTCGTTCATGAATTTATTCACCCTCACCTATTCACTCATTCCCTCAGCGAGTCACTTATTTATTCACTCATTCACTTAGTCACTCATTCAATCGTTTATCATTCATTCATTCATTTATTCGCCCATTCATTTATTCACCCATTCATTTATTCACTTAGGTAGGACCAACAGAAAACAAAAACATAGACAAATAAAACTGGAAAACATTGCTTAAGTGTTATGAAGAGCACCAACAGGGAGCTGGGGTGGCAAATAACAGGGTCCCTGCTTTGGATATGGTCGCCAGGGAAGTCTTTCCGAGAAGGTGGCAGTCAAGATGAGACCTCCAGGAGAAGAATGGAGGTTTGGGAGTTCCGGGCAGAGGGAAAATCATAGACCTGAATTCCAGGCCCTGAGGTGGGAGAAGCTTGGTTTGTTTGAGAAGTGATGTGGCTGGAGAGACGCCACAGAGCTTTAAGTGGTGGGGATGCATGTGGCTGGGGAGGGTTGCTGGGCCAGATCTATAGGAGAGGAGGCGGCTAAATAATGGATGGGGCAGGGTAGA
Organism: Perodicticus potto; assembly: GCA_963574655.1. Classification (NCBI taxonomy): domain Eukaryota; kingdom Metazoa; phylum Chordata; class Mammalia; order Primates; family Lorisidae; genus Perodicticus; species Perodicticus potto. Next base: position 52,083 of record CAUYRH010088560.1, read on the forward strand.
GGTGAACCAGACAGCTGTCCCCTTCTTCACACCTGGGGGTCCCCGGAGCCAGCCCCTTCCTTGAGTCCACCCAGAAGCTCTGCCTCAACCTCTGGGATGGCAGACAGGCCCCTCCAGCCCGCCCTGGAGGACCCTGCTGGGCCCGGGTGAGGTGAGTTACATCAATGCCAGCTCCAGGCTGCCCTTCCCACATGCCATTCCACATCGGCTCAGTGAAGCCAGAACCGTGAAATCCCGTTAGGGCAGCTGGAGGTAAGCACAGCAGTGGAAGGATTTAGCCCACGTCGAAACGGCTCGTGTGCAAGACGGTGAGAACTCATGGACTCTCAGGCAAAGGCACCGTCGGGGAAAATTAAAAAAGAAATCCCACCTCAAACCCACAACCAAAATATTTCATGAGATCCCTCCCTCCTCCGCCCCCTGCTTTTTTTGTCAAGCAAAGGATACACACGGCCTTTCTACTTGTAACCTGGCCAAGAATAATTTGTGGCAGGAAAGTTTGAGCATTTGTCAAAATAAAATAAAAATGTAAAAAAAAAAAAATTGCGAGCGTTCGAGTGTACATTTGTGTGAAACTAAACAGAGGGAAAGTTATTTAGGTGGTAAAATGTCTCTGCGTTTCCCTCCTGTCCCCTGCGCCCTGACAGGGCAGCCCCCCTCCCCAAGTGTTGAAATTGAGATTGTTCGGGTATTTGTTTAGTTAATCTCCCGCCAGGGCTGAGGGGCTGCAGGCTGGATTTCTTCTTGTTCACGCAGAGCAGCGGCTGCCAAACAAGTTCCCCTCTCACCTAGCACAGGGCCTGGGACCTGTGCACCTGTTCCTACCCATATGGGAAACTGGGGTGGGGGGGCAGTTGGGGGAGCAAGTTAGTCCTCCCAGAGGATATAGCTTGTCCCCACCTGAGACCCCCAGCCCTTTCAGGGTCCCTAATATGAGAATTGCCCCATTCTAGATTAAAATGCCTTGGAGCCCCAGAAGTCTGGCCCACACACTGCGGTGGTGCTGAGGGCCCGTGGGAGTGCCAGACTCTACATGGGGCTGGTGTAAAGGTTAAGAGAACCAAGGGGAGGAGTCAGTTACCCAGACTGGGTTTGAAGCTGGCTCAGCCATCCGCTGATTGAATGAGTGGCTCAGCTTCTTACCTGCAGATTGGAGTCAGTGATGGTAGCTATCTGTTGCATTGTTGGGAGGACTGAAAGCACTAACAAGAGGCAGGGATTAGAACACTGCCAGGCACACAGTAGCTGCACATTAAACCCACGTGCTCACTCTTCATGGGTTTTCAGCAGCCCTGGAGATTTGAGAGGATGGCGTTTTGCTTCTTTGCGGCTCAATTTCCCTCTCTGGAAAATAGGATAATGGCTTTGCCCACCTCACAATGTTGTTTGTGGAGATTGAGTTAAACTAGCAAAATGGTTAGATCAGTCCCAGGCATATAGCGTGTGCTCATTAAATATCAGCCATAGGCCAGGCATAATGGTTCACATCTGTAATCCCAGCACTTTGGGAGATTGGGGTGGGGCGGGGAATCACTTGAGGCCAGGTGTTTAAGACCAACCTGGGCCATCCAACCTGGGTTCTAGCAAGAACCTGTCTCTAAAAAAGTTAAAATATATATATTTTGCTGGGTATGGTGGCATGCACCTGTAGTCCCAGTTACTACAGGAGGTCCGAGGTTGCAATGAGCTATGATCGTACCACTGCTCTCTAGCCTGGGTGTTAGAGAGAGACCCTGCTCAAAAACAAAAATAAAGAAACAAAAACAAAATTGCTGTAGTATTATCATGCACTTGCTCTCCTCTGTCATAAAATTTCCTTTTGATTCAACAAAGAAGGAAAAAAACAAATGCTCACTGGCAACTTCCATTGGCCGGGCCTTGTACTAGGCACTTTTGCATGCGTGATCTCAACGCGTGGCCACAACACTGTTCCTGTAGATCTTATTGGCTTCACTTTGCAGATGAAGAAACTGAGGCTTAGGTGACTTCGAGAGTTAGTGGCAGACCCGGGTCTAGCAACCTGGCTTTGCTGATATGAGGTCAGGAGCTTCTTTATAAGGCTGAGCGCTGGGTGGCCTGGATTAGACCAGAAGGGGATGGATGATGATGGTGGTGGTGATAATGATGGTGGCATTTGTGAGTGCTGGGAGGCGGGTGCTGTGTGAAGCATTCTATACATTAGCATAGCAGGCTGTCCCGACTGCTCTGCGAGGTAGGTTTATTATCCCCACTGGACAGATAAGGAAACTGAGGCCAGGAGGGGAGGTAAAAGAGTGTCCATCAACGCTGAGTGTCCTGGGCAGCATCTGCCTTTGAGTGCCCCGTGCCACCTGCAGAGAACCCAGCCCTTGGTGCCTGGCACATGGTGGATGCCCAGCACACAGCTCTTCCTGTTCCCTTTGTTTATCTTGCCCTGACCTTTTCCCTCGAGGGGTTTAGCAGGGTGGGAAGAGGAACACTCTTGAGCCTCTCTCCCTACCTGCACTTCACAGTTTGACTCCCCCATCAAAACTCAGCCTTCCCTGCCTCCCCCAATCCCATAGTGCCTCTTCACGGTCCCCATCCCTCTGCCTCCCCCATCCCTCCCTTTGGACACGCCAGGCCAGGAGCTGGGATCTGGTCCCAACACTCCAGGAATTTGGGTAAGCCCCTTCCTCCCTGCAATAGATCAAATGAGAGACAGTGGCGGGCACCTCCCCCAGCAGGTGAGAGGACAGGTGAGGTAATGCAGGTGGAAGGCTGAAAACCAGACCGAAATGGGAGTTGTTGTTATTTTTTATTATTACTACAGCAGATAACTGGTTGGACTGCATTTTTCTCAATTGCCCCCAGGGCCCTGCAGAAATGGCTTCAAACTGTGCTGAAAATTGCTGAGGATACACGTGGGGAAATCTAGGTTCTACTTCAGCTCCCACCTGACTTGTGGGGCACTTTGGACAAGATTCTGTCCCTGTCTCTCTCTCTCAGTCTCTGTGTCCCGTCTGGATAATGCGGGTGGCGGAGATGTTCTGTGTCTGGCTTTGGAACTTTGTAGGGGGCAGCTCTTGCATTTGTTTAGGGGAAAGCGGGTGGGGAGACCAGAAAGGACAGGTCCCTGGCAGACCCCTGGGTGCTTGCTGGTCTGATCATGGACATGAGTTAACCCTTCCCACTCCTCTTGCTGCCCCCTTCCTGAAACATTGTGGGGAAGGAGAGTTGGTTCATTCCAGGCCCATTGCCATGGCAAACATCAGCCAGAGGTGGGGGGAGCCTCCTCAGCAGGGACAGAGGCTGTGCTGGTCCCCAGCGCTGCCAGGGAGAGGAAGCTGGGGAAGGAGAAAGTGTCTTTCAGGTTGAAGGTGGATGCCTGTGGGGCGGGGAGCCTAGTGTGCACATCGCCACCTAGGCCCCGAGGAGAGCAGTGCAGCCCCCGTGGGCTCCAGGGCCGTGTCCTCAGCCTCCTCCCTGAAGTGAAGCACCCACTGTGTGCCCTCCCTGTGCTGGGACCTGAGCAATTCCAATATGACCCTCCACCCCTGCCTTCAAGGTGTGCACAACATGAACAATAACTGACCTTGGAGTAGGATTACCATGGACACCTGTCCCTGCCTTCTCACCAGCCAACTGTGTGAACTTGGACAATCGACTTAACTTCTCTGAGCTCATTTTCTCTTCTGCAAAAATGGGGACCATTTACTCTCTTGCAGAATTGCTGAGAACCTGAAGAAGGATGTTGCCTGTTACTACCCAATATACTACCTGGGGCATTGTGAATTTTCAATGGCTCTGCCTATCTTCTGTACAAGTGATATTATAAAATGCTAGGAGAACACTGAAAACGAAGCAACACACTGCTTGAAGGAGTCAGAAGGCTTCATGGAGAAGAGAGGGCCATTAGAGTAAGGTTTTGAGGTATGCATAGGAGTTCCCTAGGCATATCTGTGAAGGCAAGAAATATATCTGTGGTAAATTATCCTTCTTTTTCCAGTGCCTGGTATATAACAGAAGCTCAATAAATATTTACTGGATGGGAGGATAGCTTTCCAGGTGGCAGAACAGTGTGGCCGAGATGTGGAGGCACGCATGATCTGGTGTCACTGGTGGGTGAAGAGTTTAATTCCTCTTCAGGACCCCATGGTATTTTTCCATTTTGCCTATGAAAGGCCGTTATACACGTGGGTTCACCTGTTGTGTTCCTAAAGACTGTGGGCACCCCAAGAGCAGTCTGCCTGCTCACTCGCTGTCCCTAGATTCCAGCCAAGGCCTGGCCTGGAGGACAGGGCCCTGGATTTGATGTGCAAACTCCCCTTTGGCTAACTGGCAAAGCCTTATTTGGGGTGAGGGGTGTGCGTTGAGGGCACTGCCTCCCATTACCCTCCCTCTGTTTCCTGGGGAGCCAGGGGCAAAGTCCAAACACTTGACTCTGACTTATGGGCTCTGTCTGTTTCTCTGGCCTGGTAAGTTTTTGTCTGATGATGCTATATGCTGTGAGGACCCTGGAGCAGAGCAAAGACAGGGGAGGCTGTAGGCGTGGTTGAGGTTTAGGTAGGGTGTCAGCTGGGGGCCTCCCTGAGAAGGTGACACTAAAGTACAGCATTTCTCTTTCAGTGAATTCCCCTTCTGGCTGTGGGAGTGAAGCCTGCTTCCCCCCTGCTGGCTGGGCTGCCATCCCTGGTGCCCTGGGGCCTTCTAGTACCCCTTCTCCCTGGCTCCGGGTTGCCTGGACCAGCCACCTTTTAGCCATGTGACCCAGACAATTCCTTTGCTTCCATTTTCTGTTAAACGGGGAGAAAATAGTACCTGCTTACAGGGAGCTGTGGGCATCACATCTGTTATCAGTTAAAGAGGCTCAGGATGGCACCTTTATATCATAAATGCTCCATAACACGGCTGTATTAGTTACCAGTATTACTACATTTATCCCGTTTTTATTTATCGGTCCCTTTAAATGCACTGACTGTTCAGTCTGGTCGACTCCTCTGGGGATGGGAATGGGAGCAACTTTCCTGCTCACCTGAAGTTAACATTGGCTGAGAACTCCACGCACCAAGGACGACGAAGTGAGTTTTTAAAACCTGGATTGGAATCGGAGCGGATCATGGAGGAGTCCTATGTGGCTTGCCACGGCCTTTCTCAGGAGAAGGCCGACTGGATGAGCATTCAGCTGTATTCCTTCAGGATCCAGAGAAAAGGGAAAAGGAGAGAGTGCGGAGTGAGCAGGAGGAGGACGGGTGGGAGGTAATCCCACAATGGAGGGCCGCTCTGCCCCCAGGTCAGCAATCAGCTTCGCATGGACTTGGTGCCCGTGAGCCCGCAGGTCACTCCAACTCTGTTCCATAGGCCCCTCCTGAGCCTCTCCTGAGTGAAGTGCTTCTGACGACAAAGATTCTGAATTCCATACTGCCCTGTACAGGAGCCCTCCAGGTGTGAGACGTGGAGGAAAGAACACCAGGCCTGGGTCATGAAACCAGGTACTGGTCCTGGCTCTGAACTTGTGTGACCTTGGGAAAGTCTCCCCTTTTCTGGGGCTGTAATTCCCCTCTGTAAGGATGGCCGATCTCCCTTCCAGCTCTAACATTGGATACGGCTGGTCATTCGCTCAGTCAGCATACATCCGTCAATCACGTACCATGTGGCAGGCATCCGTGAGAAGGGGACAAAGCCTTATCCCAAGGGTGTGTATTCTTGGCGGAGAGACAGTGAGCATACCAACAGTAAATACGGTAGTTTCAGATGCTGACAAGGGACAAAAAAATAGGGTTAGCTGGGAGAAAGCGAGGGGCCTGCTTTAGGTGAGGCAATCAGAGAAGGGCTGCTGGAGGAGGTGCTGTTGGAGCTGAGACCTGAAGACTGAAACCCTTCAGGTGGGGCTCCAGGAGAAAAGCATGCAGGGCAGGGGCCGTGGCAAGTGCAAAGGCCCTGAGGTGGGGCTGGGGTGGACATGGGGAATGGAGAGAAGGCCAGAGTGGCCGAGGTGGTGAATGAGGGTGAGAGGGGCTGGTGGCTGTCCCCTAGGGGACGGGGGTACCATGCCCCCAGTATTTTCTGGCTGTCACAGGGATTAGGGGCTATGCTACTGGCATTTGGTGCTAGGAAGGATGATAAATGTCCTCCACTACACAGGAGTCCCACATAATACTGGTATTTCTCCCACTGAGAAGCATCAGATCCCACCTCACATAAGATGGCACTATCAAAAAATCAGAAAATAACAAGCATTGGCAGGGATGTGGAGAAACTGGAATTCTGCGCACTACTGGCGGGCATGTGAAGTGACCAACTGTTTGGATACAGTACAGTATTCAAAAAAATCAAACATAAAATCACCATATAAGCCAGCCGTCCCACTTCTAAGTATATACTCTCCAAATAGAAAACAGGGTCTCAGAGAGAGGTTTGTATACCCACGTTCACAGCTGAATGATCCACAACATCCGAATGGCAGAAGAAAGCCCTGAGTTCACTAGGGATGAATGGATAAGCAAAATGTGGTCTATCCGCACAACGGAATGTCACTCTGCCTTAAAAAAGGAGGCAATTCTGACACAGGCCGCAGCAGGGATGAACCGTGAGGACGTTATACTGAGTGAAATAAGCCAGTCACAGAAGGATGGATACTGTATGATTCCACCCAGACCAGGTTACACAGCAATGTGAGCAGACATAATGCTACTGACCAGTAGACTTAAGGGCGGCCCCTGTGGCTCACAGAGTAGGGCGCCGGCCCCATATGCTGGAGGTGGCGGGTTCAAACCCAGCCCCGGCCAAAAACTGCCAAAAAAAAAAAAAAAAACACACAGTACATTTAAAAAAGAGTTAAGATGAGGTTGGGCACGGTGGTTCCTACCTGTAATGCTAGCACCCTGGAAGGCTGAGATGGGTGGATTGCGGGAGCTCAGGAGTTTGAGACCAGCCTGAGCAAAAGCAAGACCCTGTCTCTAGTAAAACTAGAGGGAAAAAAAGACCAGCCATGTGTTGTGATGGGCCCCTTTAGTCCCAGCTGCTCAGGAAGCTGAGGCAAGAATTGGAGGTTGCTGTGAGCTATGATTCCATGGCATTTTACCCCGGGTGACAAAGTGAGACTCTGTCTCAAAAGAAAAAACAATGGTTAAGATGGTAAATTAAAAAAAAAAAAAGGAAAAGAAACATCAGATTATCTTTTCTCCTGGTTAAGAGTTTGCCTACTGTGGGGAGTCATTAGGAGGGAGATATTAGTAACTGTAAATATCTGGTTTGTCATACTCTGTTGCTCGGCCTGCCATGTGGAGACAGGATACAGGGTGGCAGGGTGGACGGTGACAGACCAGTGAGGAGGCTGGAAAGTTGTCTGGGAGAGAGAGGGTGCCGTGGACCAGTGAGGCAGCTGTGAATGTGGTGGGAGTGGGTGGATTGGGGGGGCTGTGGAGGAAGTGGACAGGGCCAGTGGGGATCAGATCGGAGGGCAAGAAGAAGTGTCACTTATGGGTGTCTCAGGGAAGACTCCCTTTTGTTTTTGAGCTCATGTTCCATGCTCAGCACATGCCGGAGAGATGGCATCGGGGGACCCGCCTGGTGGGAATTTAGGGAAAGTCTGACCACACTACCTCCAGGCTGGACAAGTCAGCGGAAGTCTCGAGAGGATTTCCAGATTTCATCTCACCTATCCTTCATCCTCCCGCCGCAGGACCAGACAGACTCATCCTCTCCTTAAACCCCATCTCCAAGGGAGCACCAAAGGGGATTCGAATCTGCTCTGCCAGGTATGCACACGGAGTCATTATAAAGTGCCCTGTGAGAGCCTTTATAATTTCCAAAGCCTGGTCACGGCTGTGGTCCATCTGATCATCTTGGTGTGCTTGAGGGATGCCAAGGCAGGGAAAGTTTTGTACCCATTGCACAGTCGAGGAAACTGAGTCTCAAAAGCCTGTGCCTCACCCTGAAGACGTGTTCAACTCCCTTGAAGTCAGGTCCATCCCCGGCTTTACAGACGAGAGGAGGAATTGAAGCAGGGCCTTAAGGGGAGGCAGGAAGCCAGACTGGGGACATTGTTGTGAAAAGGGGTCCTCACTGCAGAGTACAGGAAGTCAGGGGAACCGGCAGCCTGGAAGGGCCAGAAGGGCACTTTCCTCTTTGCCTTCATGCACAGGGTAGGGGTTTTTGAGCCCCAAGGGCACAGGCTCCTCCCAGGGAATGCCCTGAGACCATCCAGAGTCATGACCCTGGATGTTGCCATCCTCTGATAAGCTGGAAGCCACTGGCTCTTTCTCTCACAAACTGCTGAGCTCAGACAGATCAGGCTGTGACTTCCCCTGGGCGCTCACAGGACTGGCTCAGGCAGACACAGACATCAGAGGTGCTCCTACATCTTTGAACCTCATCTCTGCCTTTCTGGCTAAGTCCAGGAATGTGTCTGGCTGCAGACGATTGGCGTCACAGCTGCAAACCAGAGGCTTCCAAGGCTGGGAGTAGCCAAAAGCTCCCCTCATCCATCCTCTTCCCTTCAGGGGGGACTTCTGCTCTCCCCCAGAGACCATCCATGCCAAAGGGAATGTTATCTATTCCCCAAGAGCCCCTTTCCTCTCCCTCAGTACTTTATTCCTGTGGGGAGCAACCTCCAGCCCAAAATCTCTTCCCAGGGCTTACAGACATCAAGTCCATCTGCTGGCCTGCCCCCCTGACGGGAGCCCTGCAGGGAGACACCCTCCCCTTTGTCACGTCATTGGTTTTAGTGGGGCTTACCTCAAAGGTGGACTGTGGCCGGGGCCTGGACAATGAGAGCACCACATTTTCTCTGCCTCAGGGTTGCTTTGGGGTGGGCATGTGGTTGAAATAAGACAGATTAAGTTCTGGGATTTTGCTGCAGCAGTGGGGAAAGAGGTGCTGCCTTCCAGTTGGGTTTGCTGTTGGGATGGAGGCCCCAAGCTGCCATCATTTGGAGAAAGCCTATCTGAGAGCTGATGCAACCCAGAGGAAAATAGGGTGGAGGCCTGGACAGAGATGCTTCCTGATGACAGCAGACAAGTACCTGGATCCAGCCCTACCTGAAGCTAGAGGCCCAAGGACATTTCAGTTATGGGAGCCAGGGAATTCCCCCTCCTGCTTAATGAGCTAGTTTGAGTTGGGTTTCTGTCACTGGCAGCAAAGT
>CAUYRH010088563.1:0-59502 GCA_963574655.1 Perodicticus potto
CTCTCTTTCCCTTTTCCCTGTATTCTTGTGCTATAATTGGGTTACTGGTGAAACTTATTAAATGTAGAGTATCAATGTCTTTATATAGTGATTAAGAAAATGCTATGAGGGCTATCTCTCACAGTACAATCAAAATGTTTCTGATTGTATATGAAGCACATTCTGCCCTATGATTGCAAAATGTACACAATTATGATTTAATAAAATTATTTTAAAAAAAAGAAAAAAAAAGATCTATTCTAAGACTGCTTTCCCCTCAAAGACTATCACTCCCTCTCTCTCCTGCCTGCTAAAGTAAATAGCCCTCAGGCACCTAAAAGCAATTGTTCCTGAGTGAGATAACAGCATAGGGTCCACATCCACAACCTAGATAAGCCCGTGGAGACCTGGCCAGTCCCGGGCCCTGACAAGAGGTGGCAGCGGTGGGCTGTGACATTCGTCATCTGAAAGAGTTGGTATATTGACACTGTCTGCAACTTTCTAACACTGTGTGACTATAATTTTAAACGTTGCAATCACTCACTTTTTAAAAATAAATATATGATTTCTAGCATAAACATCCGGAGAAAACCACACTAAGGAGAATGGAAAGCACAACCAACATGGAGGACTCTGGAAATCGGACAAAACCTGTCAAGAACAGACACTGCCCATCGGTAGCCTCTGCTATGAGTAATCCCCTCTCTTTTAAAAAATAGATGGGTATTTATTTCCAACTCAGCATTACAAATAAACATGAAAGTAACATAATTTACACTTTTTCCCCCAGTAAATCTACACGAAAGAGACACCATAACCTTCCTTTCTAGTATACCGTTTCAATAAAATGTAGATCTCCATTGTTTGGGATATGAGCAGCCTACTATGTGCACGGTCATCCTTGGAAATTAGAATGCTACTTCATTTTATTTCAAGAGTTATGCTTTATACAATATGGACATTTTAAATTAAATATTTAATGTATATTGATAAAAATTCTGTCCAAGTAATGTGATCCTTATATGAACAAGAAAGCATATTTGAAAAATAATGTTGGGCAGTATACAAAACAGATAAGTTGATAACAATCATTTAAAAGGGATGTTCTGTGAGTCATATTGTAACAAACCTAAATCTAAGCAAACTTTCAAATTAATATAAACTCTGGTTTTTAAGTAGAGCTTAAATTTTGTGGACTGTTTTGTCATTAAAAATGTTACTATGTTCAATAATGCATTAATCCCCCAACAACTTACATCATCATTAGAATACATTTAGTGCAACACTGGTTTGCGAAATAACACATTTGATAGTCCTAAAGCGAAAATTAAATAATTATATGTTTACTCTTGTGCTTGTTAATTTTCTGTGTGTGAAGGATGATATGCATAAATTTTACCATTTATTTTTCTTAATTGAACAACTCTATTTTAAGAAGAGTTTTAGGTATTTTACTATCTATACAGTTTATTATCCATACAGCCTCGTGTACAATCTACCTCTGCATGAAGCCTTCTGTCTCTTCCCATACAAGTACTCTCATCATCCACCCCCTCATTCATCTATGTATGGCATGACTATATTTATATTCTACCTAGAACAATTTGTAAGAATCATTTAACATTCTACCATATTTGAGAACTTTTGAAAGGTGAAAACTATTCAAATATTGGAAAGGAATTATACTATACTAATGCTTAATACCTGTATCTTCTTTATGGACTTAAATATTGTCTCTTAAATTTTATCTCTTTGTTGACTTAAATATTGTCTCTTATTGACTTAAATATTATCTTTTAAATATTATCTTTTTTGGAAAGGAATCATACCATACTAATGGTTAATACCTGTAGCTCTTTATTGACTTAAGTATTATACTCTGTGTTGTTATGAGAATATAATTGACATGTTGTTTCTCCAAAATTTTGGTATAAAGTATGCCTTAGTGACCATTTTGACATTTCTAGAAAAATAGATTTTTTCACAATTTATTCCTTTATATTATTTTTATTTGAACTCTGATTTAAACAAGAGGGAGGATGCGACAAGAATTGTATCATCAGTAAATAGATTAAAAACACTGTCTCTATGGCTAAACAACTTGGTTTTCGAACCCAGATTTGCCAGTTAAATAATGTGCCGAATAGTGGGTAAATTATTCAAATGCTCAATGCCTCAGTCTTGTCACCAGGAAAATGTTATAATAATATCTACCTTCTAGTATGGAAAGCCTCAAGGGACATAATACACCCAGAGCATTTCAAAGACCTCCTAGCTAAGAGTTGTGTTCTGGACGTCTTTGGTGTTATTACTGTGCTTGATTATATGTTGCGAAACCTTATTATTTTCCCACGTAGCCTTTAAGTAGTGATAAGATTATTATATTTTTGCAAACATACATTTTCTCAAAGTACTTACTTTAGTAAATTGTTCCTGGCATCTGGATCATATGCTGTCACCTGGCCAATGATGCTTCCCTCCTTTACATCCTCATCGACTTCAATCAAATAAGAAATTTTACTGAACACGGGAGGCTCGTCTACATCTTCCACAGATATTTTGACCACAGCTGTGTCTTTGAATGGTCCCAGGTGTGAGAATCGTGGGTCAGGGTGAGTGTTGCTTGCATCCACTCTTAAAGTATACAGCATTTTGTGTTCAAAATCTAAATTCTGAAGTTAACAAAAATAATAACAATTAGAAAAATTTTGAGGACTTAACAATGAAAGACAATTTCAAAACTGAATAACCAGTTCTCTTAACATACCAACATTTCTGGTTAAATAACTTTCCTAATTATTGCTTCATAGCTATATCAAATAAATTAACAAATATTTGACTTATACTTATTTATGGAAGGTTAATGAAGAATAATGGTATAGACATTAAGAATGATTATTACTTAATAATGTCCTTAACATTTTTAATCACAGTTAAATGAAATATAACTAATGGATTTATTGAGTATACATAATTATTACTAAAACTTTTCATGGTAAAGTTAGAGAAAATAGAATAAAATAGAGGTACAAAATGAGAATTATTTTCATTAATTTGAGCAGAATATGAGAAAACAGTGACTTCAAAACAAGAGAAAATAATCAATATTGAGCTGGCATGGTGTGTAAATCTTCAGAATGCTCTTCCTCATGCATTAAAAATAAAAACACCCAATTTAAACATGTGGAATTTTCAGGTTTCATTTGTTTAAATTGATGAAAACTGTATACAATAACACTGACGGTGGCATAACTATTTTTCCCATTAAGAAATACAAAAGTGCCTCTGAGTTGATCTAATTTTAGTTTAATTACTGTCCGCTATTAGCACAAGCAATTAAAGTTTTCCACTGCCTCACATAGTTTCAGTGCCAATGCTAGGGATGCTTAACTTCAATTTGAAGTGAGATCACAATTATTCCCACTTATGTGAAACATAGCATGTAGAAGAGAAGAAAGATAAATCCCAGGCTTTCGTTCTGTTCACTGAAAAGCAAAACTGAACCATAAAGCACACAAAGAAAAAATGAAGACAGCAAAAATAAACCTGTTTGACAGTGATAATCCCTTCCTGCGTATCCTTGTCAGTGACCACACCGAACACGTCTGCGCCGTCCCCGTCAGTAATGCGGTACTCCAGCTCAGCATTTTGCCCCAAGTCAGGGTCATTGGCTTTTATCCTTCCAAGATGAGTTCCAAGAGGTGCGGACTCAGGGGAATGAAATTGGTACGTACCTGTAAATTAAATGAATTGCTTCAACATTTCCTCTTTAGATAACAAAATTCTTTTTTTTTCCTCTGTCTTTTCTACGAAAGTAAATTCATTTTTAGTCGGGAGGGTTTTTCATCTTACTGAATTGTAAGCGGTCAAAAATTATAGACTCAATAAGTTGGAAAAATAATGTACAAAGGTAAAACACTCTCATTTTGTAAATGAGAAATGTAAGTCATGGAAATGTTCAGTAAATGTTTCAAGGTTGTTTAGATAAGGGACGGAAGACCTGATATTAGAATCCGGAACTCTCGACTTGGAAGGACACGCAAACTACTTATTCACTGGTTATCTGCGGCTTTCAAAATTGTTATCATCTACTGATTTTTACATGTATACGATTATTTTTTAACGTATTTTAAAATTCTATATCATGGAACATGAATAGTAATTTCACACACAACGATGTCTATGTTTTGCTCTTGGGGTTTAATTTTAGTATCTTTGAGTGGGGTATGGAGTATTCCGTTTTCTGCAGGCCCAGACAATCATGATATCACATTCAACTGTTCCTGAAAACATTTTTGACCATCTGAAGGACAATAGTGGAAAAATACCAAAATATGTTAATGAGGGTCAGAAGTGCTTAAGATTTACCATGCGCTATGTTAGGTCAAAGGCCCTCTGTGCCAATTTATTCAACCCATACACTTGTCCTTTAGGTATCAATTTAGGTGTATCATCTTCAAAGGCAGGCATCAGGGAGCTCTTGGAAAAAGGAGAATGCAAAAATCTTCCTGACTTTAAAGTCTAGTCTCTTTCTAGTTTGTGGTTAAGAATATAAGCTTATGAATCCGACTGTGTGGATTTGAATTCTCATCACAGGGAAGTTAATTAAATTCTCTAAACTTTGACAATAAAGGTGATAATAATAGTAGTTAGCTCATAGGTTTGTTATATGGAGTACACGTGATTGTGCATGTAATACATTTAGCCCAAGATCTAGTCTTTTGCATTTTACTATTATTAGTACAGCTCCAAATCTGTTATTAAGATAATAATAGATCATAGATTTACAGAGTGGCAAGTGACTAGAAATTCCCCAAATAATACTCTTTCAGGTTTTGTTTAATGACCTAGAATGTAAAGTTTAGGTTTATGTCATTTAGACTTTTTATTCATATTCTCAGAAATCATGATTGTTTAATATTCATCATATGGGTAAGTCCACAAATTAAAGTTGAATCAAATACTCTGAATTTCTTTGGCCTGGAAAAATATTTCATTGTATTAAAATCAATGATATGAATTTAAATTTGAGCCTTCAACTAAATATCTAAAGATAGGGTCTTTTATACATTTATTCAATACAGAACAAAAAAAATGGCAGAAAATTGTAATCTATTCTAGTGGGAACTCATGGAATGCAAAGAATTTGTGGTTTATAATATATCGCAAAATGGTGACAACTGGGAGACTACAACTGATTTAACTTTTATAACTTGATAACATGGGTAATACCAACCTTTAATGTGTCTAAAATGTCATCACAACCAAGTTAAATGGGCCACTAAGAAAATACAAATGTGATACCAAGTAAACCACTTTGCAATGATTTTAATATAGTATCTTACTTCAGAGATTTTGAAAGAGCATCAAGCCTATGTTTTATTGATTGATTGATTGATTGATTTTGAGACAGAGTCTCACTCTGTCACCCTGGAGTGCTGTGGTGTCATCACAGCCCACAGCAACCTCCATCTCTTGGGCTCTTACCTCAGCCTCCCAAGTCCCAGCAGTGGTTCTCAACCTTCCTAATGCCTCCTAATGCTGAGACCCTTCAATACAGTCCCTCATGTTGTGGTGACCCCCAACCATAAAATTATTTTCGTTTCTACTTCATAACTGTATTTTGCTACTGTTGTGAATCATAATGTAAATATCTGATATGCAGGATGTATTTTTACTGTTACAAAGGGATTATGACCCATAGGTTGAGAATCGCTGAACTAGAGGCATGTGTCATTACTCTCAGCTAGGTTTTTCTATTTTTAGTAGAGAAGGCATCTCACTCTTGCTCAGGCTGGTCTTGAACTCTTAAGTTCAAGCATTCCACCTGCCTCAAGCTCCCAGAGGACTAGGATTACAGGCATGGGCCACCACGCCCGGCCTCAACAAGTCTCTGTTTTAGCATCAGTTAAATGAAAGATTATGATCCTTATGTATAAACAAGAGAGCTAAGACAAAATATGATGCAGGCACAGGTTTTGAATCCCCTGCCCCAGACAGGAGACACTGCCTTCCTAACCATTAATAGAAAAGAGAGATCAGAAGGAAACTATTGAGATGATCATAGTGTATGCTAGGAAAGAAAGTAACTCTTCAAAAAGTAGAAAAGGATAATTAAAGTTGCCAAAGAACCTCATGCCCTTGTTTTCTCCCACAATCCACTCAAAGAAAATGATGAAAACAATTATGATCAATTTCAATGTGTAGGAAAATGCATGTGTATGTGTGTAAGAAGGGGTTATGGATTTGCCTTTATGAACAAAATAATAGTGAAACTACTACTACAATTATTAGACTCTGCAATTAATGTATTTGAGATACGTTTTAACAGATGACCGCAAACTTTCTTACTCTGGGGGAAGCGAGGAGGGTTGTTGTTGACGTCTGTCAGAGTGATGTTCACGGTGGTGGTCCCAGAAAGGCCTCCCATCTGGCCACCCATGTCTTTGGCCTGTATAACCACCTGGTACTGCTCTCTGTTTTCTCTGCTCATGTCTGGTAATGCAGTTTTTATTATGCCTGTTGGAAAAAGTCGAAATACGTTTTACAATTAAATGACTGAGTTTTAACATTAATTTATGCCAGATCCATTTTATAGAAATTAATTATAACAAATGAAGAAAATGTCACTGTACTTGAATATATCTATCAATCAACAACCATTTTAACATAATTTACAGAAGAGAAAGAATTCTGCTGTGGGCTATTGTTTCCAAAATGGGTTTTGCTAAATCATTGTATTTATTCTTTTGTAAAAAATACCAGTCAAAACTCTTTAGCCAAATAAACTTACTTAATTTTGACGATCATCAGTCTTGGATGTTGGATATTTCCTATATTATGTTATGTACTAAATCTCTGTGAAATTTTGACTCTGGTGTCTTAAATTCAAACCCATTGCATAATGGTCTTAGGAGCAAAGGATTTAAATAAGCTATCTCAGTAATACAAACTCTGGTTTTGTTTCCATGGATAAACTGGAGGGATCAAGTAGAAATGGAATACTGAATGAATAGGCTTTAAAATACAGAAAAATCTTTAAAATAATTTCCATTCACATGTATAATACAATGAGTAGTAGGCCAGGTTTAAATGTTGTTACCTGATTCTGGGTCCACTGAAAAATATGGCTGTCCTTGCAATATGCTGTACACCACTTTGGCACTATTTCCATAGTTGGCATCATCTGCATCTGTTGCAGTCACTTGGATAACAGATGTACCTACATAAAGGACCCCCCCCAAACACACAAACACTTAGATTCTTGCAAATTTGAAACAATCTTTCTGAAAACATCGCTGATAGTGTGGTGTGGGAGACTATGGTATATGTTTGAAGACATTTGTTTAAATGATGCTGATTCAAAAAAGTAATCATTTTTCCCTTTTATTCTTTTTTTAAAAATGTAACTATTCCTTCTTTTTATTGTTTTAGTTTTCTAAGAAAAAGTAATGAATAAACACATATATTTTATAACAAATATGGGTAATGAGATTAATAATATTTTAGCTGATTAGAAATATTTAGAAGGACGAGCATTTTTAACTCAATATAATGGACACAAAAATTTCAACTTACTGCTAACTGAAAATCAGCATTTTAAATATATCCCTGACATTAATAATCCCACTATACCATTTTGGTCAAGTCAATTTGACTGTATATTATAAATAGAAGGAAAAATAGAGACCATATTTTTATTAATAACACATAAAAGTAGCATAAAAAATATACCTGCAAGGTATTTGCTATTCACAAGTTATATCTAATTATAAAGGGTCTTGGCCTTCTTCAAAATATAGATAACATCTTTAGATATTACAATTCCTATTGTTACGCTATGTCATCCTGATTATTTGCCCCACCTTTGTAAATCAGTTTATATTTTCCAAAAGAAGATAAGGAAGTATATAATTATTTGTCACAAGCAGTACTGCAATTTAACATTACTATCTCTTTAATTTTATAATATAAAATTTAAACTATGTTAACTTTTGACAAATAATTATAATTTAAAAGATAAAAGTATTTTAAATGAGCTAATGGAATAAGCATAAAGAACTATATTGTCTGTGTTATTTTTTACTGAATCACTGTAAACATTCGAAGCATGGTGCTAAAATAACACTCATTTGAACACTACTATGTATTCCTTCAGGAAAAATAATTTTATAAGAGATTATACAGTATATTATATCAATTTTTTCAAAGGTTTTATTCTGACTCCTGCACATTTTTTTAATACACAGTCTTATGCTGTTGCTGGGCTTAAGTGCAATCATCAGAGCCCACTGCAAACTCAAACTCCTGGGCTGAAGTGCTCTCCCTGTCTCAGCTGCTACTGAGTAGCTGGACCTACAGGTGAGTGCCACCAAACACACCTGGCTAATTTTTCTTTTTTCTTCTCCTTCTTCTTCTTCTTCTTTTTTTTTTTTTGTAAAGATGAAGTCTCACTATGTTGCTCAGGATGGTCTTGAATTCCAGGCCTCAACCAATCTTCCCACCTCTTTCTATATATATTTTAAATTTGTTGAGAACAGGTCAAATTACGTATTGGCCCTGTCACCTATTTTAATAAACTAAATACGCTACATATTCATGAACTGTCTAATTGAATTATAGTTGATGTTTCTCAAATCATGCGTATATGCCTTTGTAAATTCTAAAAATTAATATATTGTATTAAAGATTAGTACTAACAACTCATTTTTCACCAATGTATGTGTCTGAATAATAAAACATCTATTAGTACAGTATTTTTTGCGTTTTCTCAATGAATTAGCGTAGGAATGAGAACTTGAGTTCTTTCTCTCAAGGCCTCTGTTTCTCCAGCTCTAATGGAGTGAAAACATCCTGTGAGTAAATGGCAACAATACATCTGCATTCAATTTATCCCAGCCATAAGCTTTTATCATTTAAAAATTATCTACCTATTTCCTCACTAGACCAAAGCAAAAGTGGTAAAAGTGATTTTACCCACCATCATAGTGAGAAGTTCTATAAAGAGGTTTTCTTATCTATGTTTAATTTTTGTGTAATTCCATGAGAATACATGTTAGAATAAGAATCTTTTCACAATTGAGGATTATCACTATATGAATTATGAAGCATTACCAATATGCTGAAAATACAAGTAGTTAATTCATCAATTTTATGAAGTTTCTTGGATTGAAAGTTCCATGTTTCTTTTAACATCAGTATAATTTTAAGCTTTTTCTTTTTGAGACAGAGTCTCACCTTGTTACCCTGGGTACAGTGTCATGATGTCATAGCTCACAGCAAGCTCAAACTTTTGGGCTCAAGTGATACTCTTGTCTCAGCCTCCAGAGTAGCTGGGAGTACAGTCCAGGCTAGCTTTTCTGTTTCTAGTAGACAGGAGGTCTGGGTCTCACCCAGGTTGGTCTCAAATTCCTGAACTCAGAAAATCTGTCTGCCTCACCCTCTCTGAGTCCTAGGATTATAGGAGTGGGCCATCCATGCTTTCACCAGGAACACAGATAAAAACAATCTTCTGTACCTTCTTTACATTTCTTAATATTATTATTATGAAATTTGAGCTTCAGTTATTCACTCTATATTGTGGGTATGTTATGTAAAAATATTCACCTATAATAAAAATAAAGTTAATCTAAAGAATAGAAATCAACTCTATGATGTGGCTAAAAAGCTAAAATCACCACTATAAAACACTTGTTCCACCTCTTGGAATCATCGTAATCATTAGGGATGCCTTCAATCTCTGGCAAACACTAATAACATATCATTGATATATTATTCATAATAGCAACGTAAAAAAAAGAGAAACAGTGTGTTGAATTGTAGGGAATAATGAGTGTTTCTGCTCCCCTCCCCAGAAAAGTAATGGCACATGGTTAACACAACTTAGTAATAACATCAGATTGAAAATAGTTACTTTATATGATTTATATAAATTTTAACTTTTTATAAGACATAAAAAGAAGTATACTTTGATTTTTATATCCCTCTGAATTTTCCAAAATATTTGTAACTTTTATTTATTCTCTAATGTTTTAAAATAAATATTTCACTTTCATATTAAATAAAGCTAAAACTATATTAAGCAAACTATAGAGAGTCTGAATGACATTACATCTCACGTCAAGGGATGTGCGTGATGCTGACATTATTATTTATAAAGTTCACAATTTTAAATGAGTTTTGCCTACAATATACCTTACTTTAAAAGAAAAATATGTTAAGGAATCAAAAAAGGTTGCTCTAATCCTTAACTCATTGATCTCATAAATATACTGCTGATAATACTTGGAAAAAAATAGCCAAGTCTTAAAACAAAATTTCATAATAGTAAATCATGGGGAAATATTAAAAGTTAATGAATAACTAACTTGGTCACTAAAGTTTTGGAGGAAAGAAAAGCATTCCTCTGGACATGGAAACACATTCCTAAATGTTGTAATTAGTGCTGTAATTTAAAGTTAAGGAAGGTTATATCACCCAATGTCACCAAGCAATGCTAGTTGGTTTTAGATGTATTCTTGCTTACACATAATATTACCGGAAGTTAAATCAATTCAGATTATTTAATTATAGAAAATAAATTTCATCTATAAAAGAAATAATATCTCTCTGTGTCTTTGTTCCTTATATATAAACATAGAAATATACTATGTATTTTGGATAAGTCATACTTGAAATATTTAAAATGTCAAATGCAGATTACCCAAATACACAGTTCTCATACTTATCTATCTATCTGTCATCTATTTGTCTAGATAGGTAGATGACTGGTTGATAGACAGAAAACACAATAGAATATTTTGTACAAAGATTACTTAGGCATCATATATTTTACTAATTAAAAAATTTTATTTTACTAAACACACACAGTATTGAGAAAACAAATGCTGCTTTTACTCTTCTTTAATAAAAAGCAACTCTCTCTCTTTTTTTTTTTTTTGTAGAGACAAGACTTTCTTTCACTCTATTGCCCTTGGTAGAGTGCTGTAGCATCACAGCTCACAGCAACCTCCAACTCCTGGGCTTAGGCAATTCTCTTGCCTCAGCCTCCCGAGTAGCTTGGAGTACAGGGGCCTGCCACAACACCCGGCTATTTTTTTGTTTGTTTGTTTGCAGTTTGACTGGGGCCGGGTTTGAACCCACCACCCTCAGTATATGGGGCCAGCACCCTACCCATTGAGTCACAAGTACCCATAAATAGCAACTCTTTGACACAGTGATATTGTAAAGTATATAGTACAGCCTATTACATATAACACTTAAAACTGTTTCTCTCATGTATGTGTATGTATTGAGAAAATGATAAAGCCAATTACAGAGGAAACAAAGAGAATCACTCTATGAATTAGAGGAAGTAAGACCTTCCTTTTGAGTCTTGTACAAAAGAGACTAACTTGATTTTAACTCAGCTAAGTGTGAGAATGGATGCTGGAGTCATAGGAAGTGAAGGAGATTGCTCTTCATACTTGTCCCTGAATTGTCTTGTGGTTTTGACAGAATTAACTTTGCTTCTCTCTTAAGGTTATGACAGCCATTAACTTGAGGAGCAGAGGTACAAGGCTCCCCAGAAACCCTGCAATAAATATTTGTGTGGAATGTTTTCAGACAGTGAAGAGGAATCCACAGAAGCCCATAAATTAGATGGTCAGGAATTAAAAAATGGAAATCATCCTTTGTTAGACGTAACAAAGATGTAACATTTTCTTTGTTTTTTTGTTTGTTTTTTTCTTTTTTCTTTTGTTGAGATATAAACTCTTCAAGGGCAGAAAACATGTCTGGTTCTGTTCAGCATTTCACCCGTAAAACCTAACATAGCATGTCGCACAGAATCATAATGAGAACTACCATTCGTAGACTGTATAACATAGACTGGGCAGAGATCTCAGGACGTGACTGTTGTTATTACTGTTGGCATTAAGGCACATAGAAGTTGCTAATGATTACGAACCCAGTAGGTGACAGAACTGAAATTAGACCTAGCTAGTGTGGCTAAAGAATTTCTATTCTAAATGTTTTACCAAATGGCGTACATGTCTTGGGATAAGGACATGATCCCCTATTGAATCTAGAGTTAGTGAAACTCTCAGAAAGGTCCTCACTAGGATGTATAGAATTCATTGACGGAGTTATGTGTGTGATTGTGAAAAACTATGGAGAGATTTCTGGTTGAGGTGTCAGAAAATGGGGAGGTGAAATGGTGAAGTTTTTGACAAGAAGTTAGGGAAAATCCCTAGTCATTGAGAAAATATAGATCCAAAATCACCAAATTTACACAGCAGGGATTTACCTTGCTGAAGATCAGCACATTCAAATACAGAAAACTGGTAGGAAGTTGTAAATCAATAACACTATGATTACAAACACTAGAAAAGATTAAAAAGTAGAGACCTGCTAATGATATTTTAAATGTATCCCATTTTCATGTTTATATACCTTTGTACAACATCCAGATTAAATGTTCTGAGTAGAAAATGCTAATGGGTTTCAAGTTTCATGAGTTTATTAAGTTTAATGAAGTTATGTTAATTTAACTAAAAATCATGGGTAAAAAAAGTAGTTTTGGCACAGAGAAACAGGGAAAGGGAAAGAACAAGGTGGTGAGAGAGAAAAAATAAATGTTATAAGAAATAAAAATGAATGCAAAGAAAGCAAAGATTCAAGGAGCTCATCGGAGGATAGCTTTGTATGAAAGAATAGAATAATAATAAAGAAACTTTGTTTTATTCCATTAGACTTCATTTCCTCTTAAAGCTAATACTTAACAGTTTTCAACTCTTTGACTTAAATGAAAGTCTCTAATATCATAATGAATATAATATCAGAATTAATTTGTGTGCTACTTCCTTGATAGATGAATTCTTTATTGCTTTATTGAACACTTAAAGCAAGGTTACTACAAGAATTACACCTGGTTTGACAAAGTTCCTGAATATCATCTTCTCATTTTCCCCCATAAAATGATTTATATAAGTAAAAGCAAAGAAAATCACACCTGCAATAATTAAAAAAAATTGAACTTTTATTTTTTGTTAAATAGGATAGGAAAGTTACAATAAAAGAACAAAACAATTTCAAGATGTAAAATTCATCTACTTTTTATTTAAACAACATATATATTAATATTATCTAAAATTACACTGTAAATTTCAGTGTTTACCCTCTTGTAATCTTATTTGCATTTAATTTGACTGAGGAGACATTTGAATTAAAGTAACAAATATGAAAAATGCTGCTTTGAAGGTATTAAAATTTAATAAATTAGAAGATTTCCAAACTATAGTTAGCATAATAAGAATCACTATTTAACAATAAAGAAGAAGAAGAAGACAATAAAATTTTTCAGCCATCTCTTCACCTATTAACCTATTTTTTCTCTTTTTTAAAACCAGGCTAGTATTAAGCTGACTCTGTGTTGTTTTGACCAGCTCTGATTCAACTAAGTTTAGTATCTTTTACATATGAATATTGTATATATAATATGTACATTTACATATAAATAAACATAATCAAGGACCATGTTTATGAGCAGACCAAGGAGAAAATAATTAATGCATTGATATATTAGCAATAAATAATAGTAATGGTTTTCTACAAGGAAGATCAAGTTTTATCTGTATTCTTTAATCTGTATTTAATTGTGCCAAAAGCTACCAGAGCCATCCAGTGACCGAGTATCTACTTTTCTCACTTTTGTGGAAATTTTAAACATGGAACAAATGTAATTGACAATGGCTCAAATTCTCATTTTTGGAGCCTACACTAAGATAAGTTGTGCTACCTACAATTGAAACGTACATAAATGAAATTTAGATTCCCTTATAGAAAGAGTTTTTGGACAAGAACCTCACATGCCCTCTTCCTTGTAAACGTTCATATTGTGTATTTTTTATGAGTAATAGGTTAAGGGTTTTAAAAAATAATATATAAAAGTTCATTCCTGATATCGCTACATGTTAAATATTAATAGACTCTAGATTGTTCTAGTATTTCATTTGAGAAGCAATAAATTTAAATGAGGCAGAGAAAAGAGAAATAGAAATACACAGTGAGATGACAGTCCATTAAATATCACAAAATGATTTAGAAAAAATTAGGTTACTTGACTTTAAATATCAATATGTTTCCCTATATAAAAATATTTTGGTCTTCAATGTGAGATACTGATTTGAAAACTTTTAGGATGTATTCAGGTATTTCTGTCATCTTAATTACTCTATTTACGTCTTGATATGTCAAATCTTCATAACGGAGGATAAGTGAAAGGTTTTGTATTGTCAGGTGTCAAAATATCTGGCAAAATACCGTACATACAAGAGAAATAATAATGTTTTACAAGAGCAACAGGATATTAGCCAAAAACCAAATTACTAAAGATAATCACTTAGGAGAACTTGATAAGGAGCGTGTAACATTAAATGTAGCTTCATCTCAGATGTAAGAATCCCATGAAGACACCGTGGTGTTTGTGTACATTAGCCCACTGGTAGATCTATATACACCTATGTAGACCTACCCAGTACTTCATGAAGCTGTACTAGGCTAATAGCACTTATTAAAAAATATTTTAAGCTCCATCCACTTAGTTTTATTCCAGGACTTTATGATTTCACAGGACTCCTGGCTAATGTGATTAAGTCCCTTGTCTATTATTGTTGTGAATTATCTGCAAGGGCAATATATCTGCACTTTTCTCAGACAGATGAAATTTCATCTGAGGTTAAAAAATAATAACATCTTTATAAACTCTTGACTCTTCTTGCTAGACAGGACAGATGGTTAAGAGACCTTTCACATAAAATTTCCAGTAAGTTTGTTTCTCTCTGTATAAAAATTAGTTTAGACTGAAACATATTAGTTAGAATAGTGTCTACATTTTGTACTTAAGAATGATTATTGAAATGATCTTCAACTAAATTATATCAAATTGGGAAACTGGTTGCATTTTTAGATATTATAGTTCATTTATCTTCATTTTTTGGAAATATTTTAGGATTTGTGTCTGCTCTTAACATCTTACCAAATCTAAAACTTCAATATTCACAGAGTTAAAGGTAGTCACTGATAAAGATAAAAAGTCTGCATAACAAGAGGCATTTAAATTGTGGTCCACATTAGAAAGTGAAATAATTATTTTCTGTTTGCACATTAAGCCTATGTTCAGTAATAAAATGTGCACAAAAATAACACAAAAAAGACTTGAAATCTTGTCATGATGCTACTAGGTTATTTGATTTTAATTCACATGCTTAATCTTTCTGAATCTTAGGCTTTTAATTAACAGAATGGAGATTTAAAGATCTATTTTTCATGTCTACCACATTAAGTTGTTTTAATGATCAAATGAGACAATACTTCATAAGAAATTTGTCAAATGTAAGCATTAGTTATTATTCAAAATAATGCACGCAAAAGAGACTAAAACTGCTGATACGATTTATTATTCCTTTCATTTCAGGCAAAGATATATTCTATGTGACTATGATTTGAATGCCAATTGAGCAGAACTGAAGGTATTGATTGAAATTTAATGGAATAACTATTTTCAGTAATCTTCCTGGATATAAGTTACAAGCTAAGAGAAGACATTAGGATTTACAAAAGTGAAAATAATTAGAAGAATTAGATTACAGTAAATAGTAGTTTTCAGCTATAGTTCTTATCTTGAAAAAGCACAAAGCAAACTCATATGTCTATAATAATTACCTTAAAAAACAAAGAAATACAAATTACTTTGCGTGGGTTAGCATATACCTACCAACTCCAGACATTTCAGGAACACTGGCAGTGTACAAGTCTTTTGTGAATTTTGGCTCATTGTCATTGATATCATGGATTTTAATGATAAATTCAGACTCTGGTTCCACCTGCCGCCCGGTCTTTCTGTCTATAGCCTTGGCACGAAGAACATACAGGGATTTTTCTTCTCTGTCTAACTTCTTTGCAGCATGAATGTCTCCTGTATTTTCATCTATAACGAACAGATTTCCAGCCCCATCTCCTGTTAATATGTATTTTAAATTTCCATCTCCTTTATCTTGGTCTGTGTGAAGCTTTAGAGAGGTAGAAAAGAAGAATTCTGTAAATACAGGCATAATTATTACAGAAAAAAAATAATTTTATCACTATTAGTTTGCCTCCACATAGCGTTACTGCAACAATAATATTCACGTGTACCTTAATTGTCAATGGGAAAAAATTAAGCATTTAAATTGCAATTTTACTCCCAATTTTAAACAATTGTATGTAGATATAATAGAGAGCTAAGTTTAAAATAATCCTAAAATCCATATATCTCTGTCGTAACACAGTGTTTCAAAGATATTAATGAATAGAGAGTGTTGCCGAGATTTAAACCTCTAGTATATTTTCCCAAAAAACATAAAAATGGCCAAGAAACATATGAGAAAAATGCTCAATCACAAATTAAAACCAAAATGAAACACCATCTTACTCTGGTCAGATTGCTTGTTATTAAAAAGTCATAAAACAGAGATGTTGCCAAGGATGTGGAGAAAAGGGGCCACTTACACACTGTTGGTAAGGATTTAAGTTAGTAGAACTTCTGTGACAAAAGTGTGAAGGTTTTTCAAAGAACTGAAAATTGATACAGCAATCCTACTATTGGGTATCTATTGAAAGGAAAATAAATCATCACACAAACACACATGCACACACACCCCACTTACCATGGAGTACTATTCAGCCATAAACAAAGAATTCAATCCTGTATTTTGGAACTGCAGGCAGTTATCCTATGTAGGCTAAGTCAGAAACAGAAAATGAGACACCACATGATCTCCTAAGTAGGACATAAACTGTGGGCACGCATGGCCATACAGAAAAGAATAATAGTTATTGGAGACTCCAAGAGCTGGGATGGTAGGGGGATTTGTGAAATAAAATTGCTCAGGGGTCCAGTGTACACTACCCAGGTGACGGGCCCATTAAAAGCCCCAGCTTTACCACTGCCCAGTATATCCAGAACAAAACTGCACCTGGATTTTGTATCAAAATTAAAAAAAATCCAATAGCCTAGATCTAGAAGGTAAAACATTAATTAATGTTGAATACATTTAACATTTTAAATGTCATTTTAAACATTTAAAGCAATTTGTGAGGAATTGGTGAACTTATTTGGATAATAAATTTAGGATGCATATCTTAAATTTTAACTGATTTTATTCTCCTAAACTACAGTAATTCTGTCTTTTTTTGGGGAATACGTCCCAAGACCCCCAGTGGATACCAGACACCATATATGTAGATGGTGTCTGGATATATATATATATACATATATCTCCAGATAGCCAGACCATACATATAATATGTGTTATCTTATGTCAATGTGATGAATTTTAATTTATAAATTAAGCACAATAAGAGATTAGTAACAATGGCCTATGATAAAATAAAATAATCATACCAAAATACTGTAATAAATATTATGCAATTATGGGGTTTCTCTCTCTCCCTCTTTCAAAATACCTTCTTGTTATGCACCATAGGTAGCTGAAACCATGGATAAGGGGCAATTACTATTTAACACTGTTTGTAGAAGCTCAGCTTTTGTAGTCAGAGAGATGAGTAAGAAAAGTAAAGAATTTTAATCTCATAGATCAAAATATGACCTTGGGAGCAAACTTTTCGACCATAATGTTCTTATGTTTGTAAAATGATATATTTACAGATATTTTAATATCAAGTGGTATAAAACACGTGGTTTTCCTGGTAGCCATATAAATATATCATAAGACAACACTTAGAACATTTTCATAAATTATTTTTGATACATAATCATTTGTGAAAATAACTTCTTAAGGTATAAGAACAATCACTGAGTATTTAAAACAAATAAAAAATGTCATTGCAGAAATTATGAATTGGAAAAAAATCTGAAAATTTTTACAAGTTTTACATGACTCTGAAACCAGAGTCTTCTTTCCTGTTTTGAATTTTAATTGACAATGCTAGTATATGTTATAAACTTATAGGGTGCAATAGGTGTTTCTCTATGTTTTACATTGCAAAATGATTAAATCAAGCTGATCAACAAAACCATTAACCTCATGGTAAATAACATTTGGAGGGACATGGATGGAGATGGGAAACATCGAGCAAGGTGCAAACCTTCATTTTTGTAGAGGAACAAGCTTTAGTGATCTACTGCACTGCAAGGTAAGAAATGATGATGCACTGTATATTTTAAAACTACCAAAAGAGTAGATTTAAAGGAAAATGTAGTCCTGAAGAGCCGATCCTTGCTCAGTTGCCTTATCATATGCTTCACGACACCCGTTGCATGTAGGCCTCACCTATTTCTTTAGCATCCTGCTCCATCTCTGAATTATTAGGCTATTCAAATGCTGTTTTCTATGGAAGCTAAAATTAGAAACATGAGTGTCAAATTTTACTTCTCCTTTGCAATTATGTTCAACCTCATAATAATATACAGACTTTTTAAAGCTGATCTAGATGTAAATTCACCTATCCATTTCCATCTCTATGGCTAGTACTACCCTGGCTTTCCCCTCCAACAAGCCTTGTCTTCACAACAGCAGCAATCTCCTAACCTGGTTGCCTTTACTCTCCTTCTATTTCAAACAATTCTCCATACTAACGAAGGTGAGTTTTTTTTTTTTTTTGTAGAGACAGAGTCTCACTTTATCACCCTCAGTAGAGTAACATGGCATCACACAGCTCACAGCAACCTCCAACTCCTGGGCTTAGGCGATTCTCTTTCCTCAGCCTCCCGAGTAGCTGGGACTACAGGCACCAGCCACAACACCCGGCTATTTTTCTGTTTTGCAGTTCGGCCGAGGCCGGGTTTGAACCCGCCACCTTCAGTATATGGGGCCGGACTCGATGAGCCACAGGCGCCGCCCTTATTTCAAACAATTTTCCATACTAAAGGTTATTTCCTACATTGCAAATCTGGTCCTATTACCACCCAGCTCAAAAATATTCAACAAGACACAGTGTTTATGAACTTTTATGAATTTGTCATACAAACCAAGATTAGTCTAATGTATTATCTCAGTGTTATTTGGGGTCCACGGCTTTGTTTGTGTTTAAATTTGACTCTATTATTAAAAGAGGACATTATTTTTTAAAGAATCTTTACCATTATCATTATGTAATTGCTTGCAAAAACATAAACTTATTTATGTAGACTTGATAATCTGACTCTCAATTCCAGATGCATCGCTGCTTCTTCCCCCCGTGCTGTGCATTCTATACATATCAATAACTTTGTTTTGCCTTGATTACTTTTTATTCTTTGTCTCAGAAGATCTGTTCCAGCTTCCACATCTGTTTGCATCTGTTTTTCCTTCCTTTTAACATCCTTCCCACCTCTTTTGGAATTTCCACTGACTATGTATTTGTCATATGAGTTCATCTAATTTTAAAATTTCTACCTTAGGGATACCTTTTCTGTCTCCCTAGATGAGGATGAATGACCTTGCTTTGTAACCACATGGCACACCTCACTCCTGTAATGATAATCACCACATTTGGTGTAATTGTTTACCATGCCACTAAACTGTAAAATACATGCAAGAAAGACTTATATTTTTCTTCTAAATCATTCAGCATACATTTCTTAAAGATCAAATGCTTCCTCTTTTTCTTTTTCTTTTTTTTTCTCAGATTTTGGCCGGGGCCAGGTTTGAACCCACCACCTCTGGCATAAACTTGGAATAGGTAATTACCATGGATACAGATTTTATTTTTCTGTATGCAATACTTCATCCAAAATTACCACCTCTAACTTACAAAGTTAAGCATCTTATAGCATCCCACAGAGCACTGTTTTTGACCAAGCAGCTCAGTTCACAGCAAAAGAATTGCAGAAATGGGCCCATGTCCATGAAATTCACTGATACTACCATGTTTCTTAACATCTTAAAGCAGCTGGTTTGAAAGAATGATGACTGGCCTCTTGAAGACTTAGTTAAGACTCCAGCTGGTTTTCAATACCTTGCAGGGCTACAGCAAGGATTCTTAGAAAGATGTGATGCTTTGAATTCATGTCCAATATTTTTGTACTAGAAATTTTGTGTCATGCTCTACAAATGGATTAATAAAGCTCAATATTTTGTAAAAAAAAAAAAAAAAAAAAGAATTCATGTCCAATATACAATGAAGTTCTCCCAAAGCCAAGATTCTTGAGTCCATGAATCGAGGTCTGGAAATGAGGGTGAAGAATTCATTGTTACCCACTAGAACAGATTTGCTTCATGTTCTCATTACCTTTGCTCTGCAGGCCTGGAGTTTGAAAGAGAGTAAAGCTTTCACCAGGAGACACAGCAAAGATTTCATTAAACTAGAAGTTAAGAATGGTGGCCAGACACCTTGGAGTCTGTGTCATCTGGATGAAGAATAGGCGAAGAAGAGAGTGACAGTGCTAGGGTGATTGATCCCAGCTTCTAAGGGGAACTGAGCTGCTATTTCAGACTGGAGATTAGGAAGGATGGTGGAGTAGCGGAGTCCCTTTGGGGCATCTCTTCATATTCCCATTCCCTGTATGTTAGGTCAACAGAAAATCACAACAACCTAATCCTGGTGGGACCATGAATGAAGGAATGAAAGTCTCAGTCATTCCACTAGGTAAAGAAACATGGCCTGCTAAGGTTTTGCCTGAATACAAGGAAAATATGAAATAGACCATGGAAAAAAAGTAGCTATAAATATTAACTATGACCTCATGACCAGTTATGGAAACAAGAACCTAATTGTCATCAGTATTTCCTCCTTATTTTGTTACAAATACATATGTATATTTTAAATATCTTTGTTTTCTTTGCTCTCTTATTCCCATATCATGTAACATAAGATATATGACTTTATGTTATAATATTATTATTAATTTTACATCATTGTATAAGTTATAAGATATGGAGGGAAAAAGTAAACATTATTCAGGTAGTTAACGCTTCTTTTGGGGAAGGAGTCTGTGTTTTCAATTGAATGTGGGATAATTGTGTCACGTTGGGAAGAATCATAACCTTAGTGATTTTATTTCTGAATCTACGTACAATTTAAGGAGACGTAAATGATACAAAATTGACAAGGAGTGAATATGTGATGGTCAGTTTTGTGTGTCAGCTTTACTGGGATGTGGAGTTTCCAGCTATTTGGTTAAACAATATTCTAGATGTGGTTGTGCGAGTGTTTCTAGAAGAGGAACATTAGAATTGGTAGATGTGGCAAAGTGGAGTAGTTCTACCCATCCCATTGGGGAAGTTTTCATTCAATGCTTTGAAGGCTTGAATATAAAATACAAAGCAGAGTAAGGGAAAATGTGCTCTGCCTGCCACCTGTCTGTAAGCTGATGCAGCCTTCTTACCCTGCCTTCAGGAGCAGACCCAGACTCAATCTGGAACTCATTCCATTCACTTTCCAGCTTTTCTGGTTTTCTGATTCAGGCAGAAACTATACCACTAGCTCCTCTGAACCTCTTCCTGGCCAACTTCACGACCAAGACTTTCCAGTCTTCATAATCACGTCAGTCAATTCCTTATAATAAATGTAAATAAATTGTCCATTTCTCTGGAAAACTCAGGCTACAATAATATCTGAATTCAAAATAGAACATTTAAAAAATTAAAGCAAATTCAGTCCTAATCTATTTTCCCTTATAAATTGGAGGACATGTTTGTTGTTGTTGTCTGCCTGTTTTATCATTTCTTTATGACATTACTGAGGTATAATGGATATCCAATAAGCAACTGTACATTTAATGTATACACCGTAGGCCCGCAATAGACATAGGTGATTGGGTGCCGGACCCTCATGCACAAACTTAAGTCTTGGGGTCAGCCCTGAGGAACCTGCATGTTTGAAGTCAGCTCTCAGTATACACAGGTTTCACACCCTAAAACTACACTAAAACAAACAAACAAACAAAAAACAATAGCCCTTCATATAATTAGATCCACATGGTTCACCCATGTTGTTCAAGACTGAACTGTCCCTTGATGAGGTTGACAGACACCTACAGAAATGATAGATATGTTTAATCACAACATTGTGGTGATGTTGCCATGGTGGTTTTATTTTTTGCTTAAGGTCTTATTTAATGCAAAAGTATGGCAAACTGCCCAACCCTTATTATCAACAATTTTCACACTTTCTTAAGAATTGTCTAACGTCTTGCTCAATTTTTAACAAGGAAAACCATGCAAGAAATGCTGATGATTGCTAAATTTACTACTATAATACAATATTCCTAATATTTTCATAATGATAAAATAACTTTCCAGAACATGTCTAGGACTAGTATGGTGCACTTCAGCCTTCAAGGTACATTTTTTTCCTATTAATTTCAGGAAACATATTTTTTCTGAAATGTTTTTAAAACAACCATATTTTTAAATTGAATCATATTAAATATTAGTTTCATGAACAACATATTAGTACTTAGATTTATGGTCAATAAAATCTAAATGCAATATAAATACTATAAAATTTTTCACCATAAAACTGTTTGGTTTGGGCTAAGATGGACAAGCTGGACTCAAGCTCTCACAGTAAACAACTACAAACCTGGACAAAATATGTGAATCGAGGCTCGGCACCTGTAGCTCAGTCGCTAGGGCGTCAGCCACATACACCAGAGCTGGCAGGTTCAAACCCAGCTCGGGCCTGCCAAGCAACAATGACAACTGCAACCAAAAAATAGTCAGGCGTTGTGGCAGGCACCTGGGGTTCCAGCTACTTGGGAGGCTGTGGCAAGAGAATCAATTAACCTCCAGAATGTGAGGTTGCTGTGAGACGTGACACCAAAGCTCTCTGCGGAGGGCATCGCAATGAGAATCTCTCTCTCTCAAAAAAAAAAAAAAAAAAAATATATATATATATATATGAGTTGACAGTGTTAGAAATTGGATAAAAGAAGAAAAGCAAGGCAAGAGGACACATGTGCATGCTAGCATTCTGTGTCCGGGAGCATTTTACTGCAGGGAAGTGAAGCACGTGCAGAGACTGGAAATCCTACTGGCAGAGCAAACGAAGATCCATGTTCAGAGTTGCTATTGTGACTCCAGTGTGCTGAACCGGTACAAAGTGGAAAGAGTTGCTAAAAAGAGCTCAACCGAGATATCTGTGTGACAGTTCTGCTAAAATTTATGCTGGAATCGTAAACTATGCATGAACAGGATGCCTAAGATAGAACATTTATGGTGTGTAGAGGACTCCAAGAGCCAGATGACCTCTGAGCAAGATGATTTGCCACTGGGGGGTGGACCCTCTGGCAATTCCTCTGCAGGTGCTCCTTGCAGACAAAGAGCCCAAGCCCCTGGTGATCCTTGGGCACGAAGTCATTGTCTAATACTCCCCTCACCTGTCTTGTGCTGTCTCAATGAAAGGCTACTGCAGAGGTTGCTTGGGGCTACTGGCAATCAAAGTTAGCTGCCTCCTACAAGCTTGTACTTCTAATCTTCATCAAGCCTCATTCCTTCCTGCTGCGATCCAGACCAGGACCATAGGGGCTGCGACAAAGGGGGTAAAAAATTTTAACAGAGAATTTCAGAGTTTGGAAGACACAGAAAGAGGTTAAGTTTTTAAGTATGAAATTTCTGATTTTCTAAAATACAAAGTGCGTTAGTTCACTGATATTTCATGTTGGTACTTCTTGTTTTATTTTCATTATGAAGGTACATCCTCATTCTGTCAAATGCACTCTTTGTCTTGTGATCTGTTACAAATTTATTTTCAGAACAATTTTTATGAAACCATGGATAGTTCAAGAAAAGTGCCATTTTCGAAAATGAGTTCTGTAGTGAAACCAATACAGTGCAGAAAGCTCAAAATATCAATAAAGTGTTTGGGAAGAATGTGGGAAGGAACACATGATATGTTCAATAATTTGAGAAGTTCTGTTCTGGTTATTTTAATCTTGAAAAAGAGCCACGTGGATGACCTGAGACCAAATGGATAACGATAAGCTGAACACAGTAGTGGAAGCAAATCCATTTCAATGTATGATGCAAGGTTTGATGTTACTAGGGCAACAGCAGGTGCATTGGGCCATTTAAAGCAAATCTACAAGGTAAAGAAGCTGGATAGATGGGTTCCATCGGAATTAAACAAGTATCAGAAAAGAAATCTCGATGCCTGCTTTTCTTTACTATACTAACATACAGACGAATCATTTCTACACTGCACTGTTATGTGAGACGGAAAATGTATCCTTTTGACAATCGCAAGCATTTGACACAATAGTTAGGTAAAGAGGCATACATAATATGTATTACTTCTGCTGAGATAGAAGATACATGCAATGCCTCAGCCAAAATTACTATCCCTCACTTACAGAATGCCTGATAGTATCCCCTAAAGATATTTCTATGTAATACTTCTGCTGAGATATAAGCTATACACCTCAATAGAAGTAGAAATGTGGGTAACACAGACTTTGGAATTAACAGATGTACATGTAATTGAAGAAACAAAGAATATGCATGAGCTTGCAATTAATAAAGTTTCTAGGATGGCACAGAGGAAATGAATGGTACAGCAGAGAAGGTTCCCGTTTTTTTTTTTTTTTTTTTTGTTAATTAGCACAAGTGACCATGTGCTAAGTTAATTAAGACCACCAACCAAATAAAAAATCAAAATGCAGTGAATATCAATCAAGATAATTTCAAAGAATTGTAAGCATACTAGTCAAATTGTAAAAACTAAAGAGTTAGATAAAATCTTTCATGATTACTTCCTTAATTATTTAGAATTGATATTAATTTACCAATATTTGAATGCTGTCTTTTTTTTAACAAGTGGTCCTTACTTTGATACTATTGTGAAAGAAATGTATCTGAGTAATAAACACACAATAAGGAAAAAATATGACAAGAACATAATGCATAAAAACAAATATAACCAGACCACATCAGAAATAATAGAAGCCAAACATGGTTTTATTAATCTTTTGTGATAAGCATGTTATGAGTGTTACAACCTTAATATAGACTTTACCTTTCTTAAAACATGTATACATTTATTGGCCACCTGTGTATATAGTGGAGTCTGTATCACTGTCATTTGCATATTAAAATTATTCACATTTAAAAATTATTGTTTTTAACAATAATGGAAGAATATGCCATGCCCATGGCTGGGAAGAATCAACATTGTTAAAATGTCTATTTTTCCCAAAGCAATCTACAGATTCAGTGCCATTCCTATTAAAACATCAACAACATACTTTAAGTCTTGGAAAAAATAATTCTCCATTTTGTATAGAACCAGAAAAAAAGCGTATAGCTAAGGTAGTTCCTAGTAATAAGAACAAAGCCAGGGGCATCAGCCTACCAGACTTTAGGCTGTACTACAAGGTCATAGTGATCAAAACAGCATGGTACTGGCACAAAAATAGAGACATAGACATTTGGAATTGAATAGAAAACAAGTAAATGAAACTAACATCTTAACAACCACCTAATCTTTGATAAACCAAACAAGAACATAGACTGGGGGAAAGACTCCATATTCAATAAATGGTGCTGGGAGAACTGGATATCCATGTGTAAAACACTGAAACTGGACCCTCACCTTTCTCCACCCACAAAAAAATTGATTCAAGATGGATAAAAAAACCTAAATTTAAGGCATAAAATGATAAAAAGCCTCAAAGAAAGCATAATAAAAACACTTGAAGTTATCTGCCTGGGGAAAGACTTCATGAAGAAGTCTGCCATGGCAATTCCAACAACAACAAAAACAAATGGGACTTAATGAAACTGAAAAGCTTCTGTACGGCTAAGGAGACAACCACCAAAGCAAACAGACAACCTACACAATGGGAAAGGATATTTGCATATTTTGAATCAGACAAAAGCTTGATAACTAGATCTATAGAGAACTCAAATTAATCCACAGGAAAAAAGCCAACACTCCCATATATCAATGGGCAAGAGAGAGAATAGAACCTTCTTAAAGAAGACAGATGAATGGCTAACAAACATATGAAAAAATGCTCATCATCCCTAGTTATTAGAGAAATGCAAATCAAAACCACCCTGAGATATCACCTAACCCTAGCAAGAATGGCCTACATCACAAAATCTCAAAACTGCAGATGCTGGAGTGGATCTGGTGAGAAGGGAACACTTTTACATGCTGGTGGGACTGCAAACTAATGCAACCTTTTTGGAAGGACGTATGGAGAACTCTCAAAGAACTCAGGCTAGACCTCCCATTTGATCCTGCAATCCCATTACTGGTCATCTACCCAGAAGGAAAAAAATCCTTTTACCACAAGGACACTTGCACGAGACTGTTTATCACAGTTCAATTTACAATTGCCAAAATGTGGAAACAGCCTAAATGCCCACCAACCCAGGAGTGAATTAACAAGCTGTGGTATATGTACACTATGGAACTATTCAGCCATTAAAATAAATGGAGACTTTAGAGCCTTTGTATTAACCTGGATGGAAGTGGAACACATTATTCTTAGTAAAGCATCACAAGAATGGAGAAGCATGAATCCCATATACTCAATTTTGATGTAAGGACAATTAATGGACTAGTACACAGTAGGGGGTGGAGAAGGGAAGAGCAGAGAGGGGTAAGGAGGGAGAGGGTTGGGGTTCTCCATGCCTTGCACACCTTTGGGGGTCAAGTCACAATTATAAGAGGGACTTTACCTAACAAATGCA
The DNA here is from genome assembly GCA_963574655.1 of Perodicticus potto. NCBI lineage: Eukaryota > Metazoa > Chordata > Mammalia > Primates > Lorisidae > Perodicticus > Perodicticus potto. The sequence continues at coordinate 26,640 of CAUYRH010088563.1, forward strand.
ATCAGTGTAACCTGGTTTCTTGTACCCTCGATGAGTCCTCAACAATAAAAAGTAAATTAATTAATGAATATTATTGTTTTATTGTATTACCATCTACATATTTGTCTTTGTTTTCTTTTAAGTACCCAGGTCCTTTATTTCTTACTTTAGTTTGGTTTTCAATTTTTTCCTGCCTTGTCTGGCTGTAATTATTTCCTGTGTTTGTATTTTGTTACCACTCTTAGCAAATCAATTATAATACTTTTATATGTATTAAATAGTTGTTTAAAGTTATATGTATGATATGTATAAGTAATATATATATAAATTGGACATGTTTTAATAAATGTATGTTAAATTTACATGTATTCTTTATATTTACATTTTATATATTTCATAAGTGGAAATAATAAATATGTATAAATATATATATAAATTAAATGAATTATTTTAGCAAAAAAAATACCTAAAATGCATAACATAAAGTTCCACCTTAGGAAGCTACAAAAGAAGAGAAGAGTAAATCTAATGTAAATAGAAGTTCAACATAATGATAAAATTTAAAGCAAAAAAGAAACTGATACACAGGGAGAAGGCAGCCACTTGCAAGCCAAGGAGAGAGGCATGAGAATTAAATCAGCCTTACTGGCATCTTGACTTTGGACTTCAGCATCCATAACCATGAAAAATACATACATTAAAATACATTTAAGTCAAAATAGAAAAAAAAGGAAAGGAATCAATGAAATTGACAACAGGAGTTCAATAAAATCTGTCAATGAAACTAAAAGCTGGAAATATAAATAAAATTGACAAAACTCTAGTCAGATTACCTTAAGGAAAAATGGGAGAAAACCCACATGGAACTACTCTTTTTTTTTTTCTTTTTCTTAATTTATTGAGACAGAGTCTCACTATGTCACCCTCAGTACAGTGTTGTGGCATCACAGCTCACAGCAACCTCAAACTCTTGGGATTAAGTGATTCTTTTGCCTCATCCTCCCAGTAACTGGGACTACAGACACCCATCACAACACTTGGCTATTTTGTGTGTGTGTGTGTGTGTGTGTGTGTGTGTGTGTGTGTGTGTGATTGTTGTCATTGTTGTTTAGCAGGCCCTGGCCGGCTTTGAACCCACCAGCCTTGGTGCATGTGACCAGCACCCTAACCACTGAGCTATGGGTACTGACCCTGGAATTACTTTTGATGCCATAAACATTGAAAGGATTTTAAAGGGATACTATTAACAATTTTATGTCCTCAAATTTGGTATCTTGGGTTAAATTGACAAATATCTATAAAAGACACCATGTAACAAACATACACGAAGAGAACTAGTGTGAAGGTCTAAATCTATTACAGAAAATTAATCTAATAGTGATACATTTTCAAAAGAGAAATCACCAGGCCTAAATGTTTTATCTGGCAAATTCTCTCAAAGATTTAAGGAAATATTGCTACTCATTTTTTTTCTTTTTTGGAGACAGACTCTCAGTTTGTTGCCCTTGGTGGAGTGGCGGCATCATAGCTGCTACCAGTTTTTAAAATCTGTTCCTGAAAAGAGAACCAGAGAGGAACACATCCTATCTCTTTTTGTGAGGTTGGGACTAACATAATAGGAAAATAAAATGAAGGTAGTCTAAAAAAAGAACTCTCATGCACAAGGATACAAAAATCCTCAATTAAATTAGCAAATTCAATCTAACCATGTGTAGAAGGAATTTTACCACAACCAAGTGTGATTTATTTTATGCATAAAAGGCTAGAACATTCAAAAGTGAATTAATATAATTAGTCATATCAGCAGACTAAAAATCATATGATCATACCAATAGATTCATAAAAGTTTATATAATTTACCATACCTATTAATGATAAGATGTCACATGTCACTTCTAACACTTCTTGCCAGGGCCCAGGACTGGCCAGGTCTCTGGCCCCGCTTAACTAGGTTCCGGACACGGGCTGCTAAGTTACCTTGCTCTGGTACAGTTTCTCTTAGGTGCCTGAGGGCTATCTACTTTAGCTGGAGAGAGAGCGAGTCTTAGAGAGAGTAAAGCAGTCTTCTTAGAAAGATAGATCTTAGTTTTTAGTAATCTTCAGCAGAGAGATGCCGTGCTCTACAGGCAGGAGAGGAGACAGAGTCAGAGTAAACAGGTCCATGACAGAATGCGGGTGCTCCTTGACTGCCTTCTCCTCCAGGCTAATATAAGGCTGATCTTGTGCCTCTCAACACCACAGGTGTAGAGACTGCCATTCCACTGCTCTCATCTCGCGAGCTCTCATGCTTGTTAGGAGACCTAACTCCCTCTCCATGCCCTTTCCACCAAGGTGTTCCATTGTTGAGCTATCCAGGCATTTCTGATAACTCACTCCTCCTAGCCATAGGCTATATGGGCTGCAACAATAAGAAGTGAGTAATAGCATGCTAAGAACATGTATAAAATCCTCTACAGCTAATAGCACATTACTTGCGAGAACCTAAATGCTTTCTCCCTAAGATTGGGAACAAAGCAAGGATGTCCTCTGTTACCCTTCCTATTTCAATGTTTTACTGAATGTCCTAGATAACACAATAACAAAGGAAAGTAAACAAAGGTACACAGATTGTGGAGGAAGAAATGTACCTGCCTTTCTCCACATATGATATGATCATTTTGTAGACAATCCCAAAGAATCAAAATGACAAATTCCTGATTTACTAAGTGAAAATTGTGAACTGAAAGGTTAACGCATGTGTACAAAAGCCAGGTATTTTCATATATCCATCAGCAAGCGGAATGTTTAATTAAAAATACAACAATTTACATGAGCACCAGAAAGCAAAATACTAATAGATTTAACAAAATATGTACAAAATCTATGTAGATTAAACTATAAATCTCTTCACAAAATAAGTCAAGGAACTTAACAAATGGAGATGCATTCCATGTTCATGAAGTAAAATAATTCAGGATATCTAACCAAATATTGAAGAACAAAAAGTTATCCATTGTAAAAGCTTAGTACGAAAACACAGTAATGGAGATAGTGTGTTACTCTTGCATAAACAGACCACTGGAACAGAATAAAGTTCCCAGAAATAGCCCCAAACAAACATAGTCAATTAAATTCTTACTAAGAAAAAAGGATCATTTTTTCAACAAATGGTTCTAGACAACTGGGCAATGGCAAACTAACATAATAAGATAGGACACCACAAATGCTAGTAAAGATTTGGAGAAGCAGGGGTATTTATTCATTACTGGTAAAATGCTTTAGCAGAAGATCGGAACCATTTGGGTCAACAGTTTGTGAGTTTCTCGCAAAGCTAAACAGTTTTAGCACATGGTCTACAAATGATATTCCCCAGTCGAAGGATTTCTACAGGAATGTGTACAGCAACTTCATTTGTCATTACCAAAGCTAAAAGCAACCAAGATGTCCTTCAATTAAGAGAATTGATAAATACATTGGAGTATATTCCTACAAAGGACTATTATTCAGCAATAAAAAATGAAGTATCATCCACGAAAAGACAAGGAAAGCCTTTAAATTCATATTACTACAACAATCTAGTAAGAAGAAAACTAAACATTGTATAATTCTGGTTATATGATGTCCGAGAAAGGCAAAACTATAGAATGAATACAATGTTCAACAATTTCCTGGAGGGGAGTGGAATTAGGGAGAGATGAACAGGTGGATCACAGGGGAGGCTCAGGCAGTGATGATATCCAGAAAATATATGTCCAGGATGCCACATAAAAAAAGTAAATAAAAGGACAAGTTTATCATGTTATTGAAAGGAAATACTTAATATTGTAAATGTGCTGTTTCTTCCAAAATGAATTCCTTAAATAAAGTGTAATTAATATATCTAAATCATTGTTTAAACTGAATAAATCCATATAAAGTGCATCTGCAATATCAAATCAACAGTTGTCAACAGGAAAATGTCAACAATTAAAGCAGAAAAGACAATCTGGAGATTTATAATACATGTATCAACTAATATTGTTTATATAAATGAGCTCTTCTGAACAAAAACACACTAATTGAAAACTGGATTCAGAATGAACTTAAAATTCACAAAAGTGAACTACAAATAAAAAATGAAAAAACTAATTATAATTGGGTATAAAAAGGTTAGTAAGTATATACCTTTTTACTTCCAAATTTACAGCAACAAAAGCATTTTAACAGTTAATGTTGAAGCAAGCACAGAAATACAACCCCCAAGGAATGTGTGTATTTTTAAAAATTACAGCAAGCAAATGTCCATCTTCCTTCAAAAAACTAAATAAACATACTTTTCTAGCACAGTTATCCCAATGCAGAATTATTTTTCGAAAACCACATACTTATTAGTATATCTATAAAGCAACCAAGTCATAATCCATGTTTTATTCAATAATAAAAACAATATACTACAATGAATTAGTCATGCATGATTTTCCCTACCATTCAATAAAGAAGATAAAATTAAAACTAATTTAGAAAAAAAGATATATAGAATAGTTCTGTAACAGATTGCTAATTACAGGATAAAAGGCATAGATCTGTTATAGGAGATGAGTGAATTAATACCTATATTTAAGAATAGAAATGAAAGTGATTTTTGCATGTATCCCAAAAGTTTGTTTTCTGTATGCTTGAAATGATAGGTAATAATTAATGATATTGCTTTCATTCCCCAAAAGATGACATGCAGAAAAAAATTAAAAACTTGAGCTTCTCTAGAGCATTTTAAGTTGCTTCAGCTTCCTTGAAAAGATTCCTAGGAGGCTGTACTAATATGTAAAATGGAGCTACCTGTTTAAAATAATGGAAGATTGATTGAAAGTGCACATTATGAAAAACTAGTCGTTTGAAGAGAATTGCAAGTCCAAAAGACCCACAGTTATTAAAGCCGCCATTAGAATATGCTATCAACATGTTATAAAAGTGATGACATTTTATATGTGGTTCTCAGATTCTGGCCCAGCCACAAATGTCTCTTTTATTAATGAAATATCAAACAGCCTCCCACTAGATATCCTAAAATAATTGCTGTGTCAGTGACAAAAACCTACCTTCAGACACTAAAATGGAACAGAGGCATCATCTACAGATGTCTTAAATCCGATGGGATCCAAAATAAGACAATGGGATGTAATGGAATAGATTTTTGGAAATTCAAGGCACAATCAAACTGATAAAAGCAACATAGAAATATTACTGTAGAAATTAACTTGATTTAAAAAATACAAGGGCACCTTGCCTGCTTAGAAGAGCTAATCCAGAAACAGGAGAGAGCAGTCGTGTTTTCTACCTCCTGCAGGGCACCAATGAAAATAAACAGAGCTTATCCAGGCTGAGGCAGGTGTAATAGATAGGATTTTCACAGAACTGGATGTGTGCTTAGCACAGAGTATGTGCTCAATAAATAGTCATTGAATGAAAAAAATGAACAAGTGTCTACCATTAAACCATCCATGCACACAAACATAGCTTCTTATACTAGGCACTTTCAGAGAGCTTCCAATAACTCAGGATTGCCCAGTTTTAAAGCAGCATTAATGTCACATCATTGGGTTGCCAGGAAGCAATGCCTGCTAGATAATAAATAATCATGAATAACCAGCCCACCTGATTCTGGAAACACATTGCTGTTCCATGAGCTGAATGCAGATTGACTCTGATGTTTCTAAATCGGCATGCATTTGTTATGTTATCAAGAGCCATTACTCAACCAGAAAGTTACATAGGAAGAAACTTCTAGGCTCATAGAAAGCATGAAGAAATTTCTGTTGCTTTCCTTTCCTTTTGTGGGATGTCAGCGTCAGGAAAGTAGGGGTCCCACCTTGGGAACTCTCTGCCCCGGCACACTGTCCCTGTGTCTCTAACCAACTCCTTCCTACCACTGTGGCACATGGAAACACACTATTACATGTCACAATTAAGGATGGAAGGTAAGGGACTCTTTTCAGCTGCTCTGAAACTCCCAAAGTTTTCAGAGGGTTCATGTCCTGAGGGCAGGTTCCAAGCTGAGAGTTGATGGAAAAGTCCCTGCAACAGAAACCACTAGTTTATCTACAGATGTTACAGAAAGCTTGTAACTGTGTTTCTGAGTAGTGTTCAGTGGATATGAGGAAAGGAAAATATAGGTCTGAATGATTACATATTCTAGGAAATATTTTATGACATACACATGTTATGTTAGTGTATTTTTTGATGTTTAACTACAAAACATCCAACTGAGTAAATAACTAATAAAATTAATGTATTTCTCATAGAGGCTTGGAAGTCCAAGGTCGAGGGGCATATCTGATGAGCGCTTTCTTGCTGGTGAATACTCTGTACAGAGTCCTGAGGTGGCACATGGCAACCACATGGAGAGGGGGTGAGTGTGATAAAGTGCTAGTTCAGGTCTCTGGCCTCTTCTTACTAAGCCACCTGCTCTCTTCCTGTGATAACCCAGGAAAACATTAACTCAGTAACCCATGAATAGATTAATCCATTTGAAATGCCAGAGTTCTCTTGTCTTAATGACCTCTTAACTCCTCCCCCACCTCCCAGGATTGCCGCACCAAGGATTAAGTTTCAACATAAGTTTTGGAGGGACAAACCCTAACACTTAAGCATGACTGTTATCTTAAATCTGCACCATGACAGTCTCTGTTTATTTAGTCAAGTTCTTGAGTTATTGATCAAGACAAATTGATATGCTCAAGAAAATGATTTATTATATACAGTTTAAAGTTCTAAAGTTTCCTGATGGATCAGTTTGATTGTAATATATTGGGTTCTGTAGATTGGTAGTGATGCAGGACGAGGTGGCCCTACAACCGCTGCCTTGTCCCTGGTCATGCTGATGCTGTGGCGGATGGAGGAACCAGCTTGCCGGAAGGGCCGGACACCTGTGCTGAAGACACTGGCTCCTTGCTGTCTCCATCCCATGCTCTTCCGGCTAGTACATTTCATGGATGGCACCTTGTTGTCTCCTCCTCACACACATCTGACTGGTCAATGTCATGTCAGTTTCCAGGGCCTGGGTCTTCATTGGACAGCTGGCTGTAACTGATGAAGACCATTGCCCTAAGAAGTTCCGGCATAACAATCCCCTGGACTATATAAACCACTGAGCAGAGAGCTCAGGGGCAGACCTTGGCTGGACCTCCGAGAGGGAACAGAAGAGCTTGTTCCCCTCCAAGGCAGACCTCAGCTGGACAGTTGGAGGGGAACACAGACCTCAGCTGTACCTTGGAGAAGGAGCAGGAGAGTTTGTTCCCCTCCTGGGTCCTCTTTGCCTGGAGGTTTGGTTTTTCCTCTACTTGTAATTCTTCTTTCCTGTAAATAAATCCTGACTTACCACTACTCTTGTAGTCCTTCTAATCCTTCTTCGAATGGCCAAGACCAAGAACTTGAAATTCCAGTATCAATAGATTATACCCGGTTTAATTAATTACATAGTCCACCCAGGTATATGACTAGTAAAGATAGGGATGACATCTTTGAGGCCTTTAGAAAAAGCTACTCTAAAACCAAGTACTTTGCATGTATCTTGATGTTTTATAATCAGACCAAGATTTTGACTTTTTTTTTTGTTTAAAGGATGACTCCATCATACCTGAATGTCCCTGCTACAGGTAAAAACTATGGAAGGTAATAAAAAATATAGCTTTAGAAGTCACATTAATTAATCATCCTGATACATGAGACAAGACCAAAGAAACAAATGTCCTATGGAGTAGGATGAAGTGAACTTTTTGCCAATACCAGCATCAAAATTTGCCCATATACTGTCCAAAAACATAAAGAAACAAACAAAAGCCAAAAATAAAAACAAACAAAATGATGATGCTTCAACTGTCCTTAGAGGTATCATATACACCAAGGATCTGTCACTGGTGTATGTCAAGGGCTCAGAAATTTCATGAGGCCAGTAAGGGAAGAATGGCCTGGAGGAAAGAGAATCGGTCATGATTACACTGGAAAAATATGGCAAAGGGTGAAGGCTGGTTGAAAACAAAGACTTCAATCGAGGTTGTGAGCCTAGAAAAGTAGATGTGAAAGCTGTAGCATGTGCTGCTGAAAACTGAGAGACAGAGGTGGACAGGGTGATGGTGAGATGATGGGAGATGGGTATGCAATGTATAAAATGCACTTCCTAAAACATTTGTCACCAATAGATAATTAAATCTCATTCAAGTGACAATTGAGTTCTACTAATTACCTTCCAGTGTTCAAGTTTTAAATGAGATAAGGCTTAGACCATTTCTGCTCAATTTCTAACATGAAACATGTGATCAGTAAATCAGAATGTGATTAAGTCTTTTGTTTATTTAAATTCTGCTTATTAAATTTATTATAATATTTCTAATTGCTCTGATTTACAACAATTCTCTTTGTATCATTTCCACCAGTTTTGCTGGACTTTGTTATTCACCATTATTTTTATTACATATTATGGTACATTTTCTCCTTGTTCACTAACTCATGCTTTTGCTTTTGCTTTTTTTTCTCTTCAAAAGTTACTCTTTCCTTCATCAAATATAATCACATCTAAAAATTCCTTAGATTACTGCTTTATCTATGATTTTCCAGTTCCTGTATTTATATTTTCTTTTTATAACTCTCTTTTGTTTCACTTGTATGTTTAATTATTTTCTATGGAAACTCTTCTCTTTTGAGGATGATAGAATGACTTTCTCAAATTTCCTGTGTCTATAAAGACAAGAATATTTGCTTTTCTTGTGAAAACACTGTATGCTAGCATATTGATAAATTTCCGTATTTTATTTCTGATTTGATGAGAAACTTATCTCATGTAATATCTACTTTCCCTACTTAACTATGCTAAATATTAAAATATGATTTACTATAATAAAAATAAAGTTATAATAGCAGTAAAACTAAAAACTGGAATATACTATTAGTAGATGAGATATCCCCTTAAAGTACCCCCCCATTTTACACCCTGTTTCTTTGTAGTGTTGCCATCTTATGTTTTATATAGAAAATCTGAGAAATGAAATTGTTTGTTTTTAATCCTCACTGTCTTTTTAGCCAATATAGTGAAAATTTGTAGAGTTCTCCCTCATTGTCCATCTTTAACTAGAAGTCCCATTCTATTACTTCTTTCCTTATTTTCTTTTCTCTCACCTGAACCGATCGTATGGATAAGATATGATATCTGCTGAGGGATGGGGAGCCAAATGTGGTCGTAAGTATGTTCTCAGAAACTTTCATTCATATTAGTAGGATGAAGTTACCCGTATGATGTCCAAAACATATGTCCTACTAACATAATTCATGTATTTTATGTTTTTATTAAATGATACTTTCTTAACCCTTGTGAAAAAAAGGTTTATTTATTGATATACATTCCACTACTTATTTTTTTAATTGCTTATTGGTTCTACCTTTTTACTTTACCTGATAACTGGTACTAATTATAGCATTTGGTTCCTTTTGTTATGAGTCACTTTATTTCTAATAACATTCATAGTTGTCCCAATATAACTTAAGAACTTAATACTGACAGGAGCCAGGTAAATCCTCACTGGGATCAATTCTTAAATAGAAGGTGGTAGGGACATGTCAAGAGAGAACTCTCAAATAGCAAATTGTGACTAAAGAGGTTTTTCCGTTGTTGTGTAGTGTTACCTAATGCACAGTTAGGATACATAGTATTAAGTATGAAGAAGGGGACACTGCCAGCATTCTTTTCACAGAGGTATTTCACTACACCTGCCATTCAACCAGATTTAATGGGCTCCTTTGAATTCTTAGTCCTCTTTGGGGAAAAACATTAAGCAATGAAAATTCTGGTACTTAAGCAATATATCACTTTGAAGCTTAAGGAAATGATCACAGTGAGAGATTTGTTTTCCCTGACTCCTATTTAGATACTCTTCCATGCCCAGCAATCACATTTCTATTCATAGAAAGAAATATAAATGTGAATGAAACTCTATGCAGGAATAACCACTGACATATTTACAGAAGGTGGTGACATACGCCCCACAAAGCTCTTATGAGCTAACTGTTCAGTGATATTAGAAATATATGTGACATACACAGAAATCAATTACAGCTACTCAGCAGAGACCTCTTGAATTTTCAATCCCAAAGTTTCCTCAAGGAAGCTTTTTTGTTATAACTTATGTAAAATGCAATTTTTAATACTTGTTAAAAACACTCTCATCATCAAAGGGCATCAGATAACTCTAAAGCCAGAAAATAGATCCTGTCATAGCTAATGAAAAAGGGTCCCTGGAATAAAGAAATAGTAGTACAATGAAGCTCATTTATGAAGAAATAATATATTAAAAAGCAAGTTGCAAGGGAGAAAGAAGTTCAGGAGGCGTCCACCATATATGCATGACCTACCTGCCAGCAATTTGTTTCTCTGACCAAAAGCTGAAAGAAGAGTTTCCCAAGAGCCCTCATCCCCGTGTGGCACAAACCCTTTGATTTTCTCCTGGCTGAGACAGTGCAGGCTGCCTGGTTCACTCATGGGTAGGAGGTTGCCGTGCTGTTTGTCAATCAGCAGAAATATTCCTCACAGATAATATAACTGTGATTTAAGAAGGCAAAAGTTACCTATTTATCAGCAGAAGTGACATTTGGTCTCTGCTGTCAGGTAAGTGTTTGGATATTTCATAAATTCTTTGGCTAGAGACTTATTCTTGCATCAGACAAATTTAAAGACTTAATGTGATTTATCCTATTTTTTTTGCAGATGCCAAACAAACAACAAGAACTAGAACAGACGACAACTCAGAAAGGAAATAGTCTAAAAGTCAGTCAGACTAAAGCTAACTATTTGGTTTCTTGAAAAAAAAGGACGTGTTTCTCTAGCATCGAACAAAATATCTAATATATCCAGAAACTCTCCCAATGTTAAGAAGAAAGGAATTTCTGAGAAATGTCTGTGGCAAAAAGTCCCCAAAGACCAGGACAGCATAGAGCACATACCACCTGACCTTTACTAACCCTATCGGTTACAAATATGCATTACCTGGTGCTGACACTGATTCTTCTGTCAGTTTTGCTAATAATGTAACAGAGGTAACTCCAGAGGATACATTTAAAGGTATAGAAGAGCACATTTGTGTCAATGTAGCCTACAAGAGTATATTGCTTCTATTCAACCTGTTTTTATTATCAATGTTCAGAAAGAATCAAGGAAACATACATATTATGAACATATAGAAGTATTTATTACCCTCAGAGAAGTGCTTTACTTTATGGGGGATAGAAACACTTGCTATTAACAATGGATGACAGAAAATGTTTTCTAGATAACCTTGTATCCTCCTATTAATCTGAAATGATTAAAAAAATTGAAGTCCTAAGTTCCAGCGTGAGAGGACGAGAGGACGGAAGGTCTGATCTTCACTAGAGTAGGTTCTTAGCATCTAAATGTAGGAATTGATACAGGACTGGTGGCGCCCCAGCCAGCTCTTGGAGTTGAGGGGAGCACCTGCTGCCTCTGCCTTGGCAGTGTTGGTGCGGTGGTAGCCGGCAGAGGAACCAGCGGGCTGGAGGGTGGGCAGGGTGGCCCTGCAGGAGACTCCGGTAGCCAAAGGGGCCGGACAACTGCTGGGGAGACACCAGCATCTTAGGTCTCTCTCCCCTTGCACTTACCGCTGACAGGGAACCCACCCTCCCATTTCCAATGCCTAGGTCAATTTCGTGTAATTTTCCTAGTCTTCAATTCCAGTCCATTCATTAATACATTCACTCACCTTGCCCCAGGGCAAGGGACTGTATCCATTCATTAACACATTCATTCACCTTGCCCCAGGAGAAGGGACTGTATCCATTCATTCGTTACCAAGTCCTGGCCTCCTATAACTACAAGGAACCCATGCGACCATAAACACCCCTGGACAAAGAGCCCAGAAAGAGAGCTTTTTCCCCTTCCACCTGGGTTGTCTCTGCCAGGAACCTTGGTGTTTTTGTATTCTTTTCTATAAATAAATCCTGTCTTACCACTGATCTGTGGTCCATGGATTCATTCTTCAAATCATGGAGACCAAGAACCTACTCAAGATGAAATTCTGGTATCGCAATGATGGAGTGTGGAATGAATGCAATTAAACAATACATAGTATTTTATCTTTCCACCATTTTTTGCCGTTCTTTTTTATCCATGGTGCCAGACATATTTTGAGATTTTATGTACCCAAGAATGTCTAATACCTAATTTTTATGTCAGTGAATTTACCAGTACACATACCCAAAGATATTTCAAAATTAGTTATAAATTTGACCTTTCAGGTTAAGTAGGGCTACCAATAAATTCAGCTCTATCACCCAGCAACAAGGCTTGTCCTGTACTGTGTAGAGGTCAGTTCCTCATCAGCTTAGAGAGGCATGTGGTGCTGAGAAATGCCAGGGAAGCTGTTCTTATTACAGGTCTGTGGGTGAATGCTAGACCTGCTGAGCTTCAACACCACTTTAGGGGGAAGGGAGTTCATAAGATGTGGGAGATTCAACAAATTCAAAAGATGCTCCTGAAAGGATGAATATTCCTAAAGGGGCTACTATTATGCATTTTCCAAATTAGTGTGTCAGGAAGAGGCCATATACTCTGAGTTATCTCTCTCGGATCTGATGATAACCAGTAGCAGATGCTGGGACAACCCTCAGGACTTGTATCCCCAAAGAAGAAATATGGGTATCGAACTCCTGCTTCTTATGCCACAGCAAAGTATGTGATGACTTGATCACCACCAGCCCCATTTTTCAAATGTTCTTTGAGTTTTAGTTAGGAGCTTATCTGAGCTTCTGAATAGGATTGAAGTAATGCCTTTCAGCATAAGGCAAAAGTCTTGTTAACCCAAGTAGGGACACAACAAGCTACTTCTTTTCTAGGAAACTGTCAATGGATGGAAATTGATCTTAAGAAAAAACAAAGCTCTAATTACACAAATTAATTTTATAATAGCTTTAGCAGAGCTATCAACAATGGTTGGAGATGGAATATTCATTACAAAGAAAGCTTATGAGAGATTATAATCATTGATGTTTTTAAAGGTCGGTGACTGTGTGACTCTCTGATGTTCAGTTGTTTGAACATTGTATCAAATTTAAATAATAGCATGACATCACAATGGAGTGTGAATTTTATCATCTTTTCCTAAGGGTCTAAATATCATAGAAAAAAGAAGTTTGTCCATCCAGTGGTGTGACTCACTGAGTTTGAACAGATAGAGCTCCAAAGCAGTTCTATCTCTACTGGGAATAAATTGACTAAACAGGATGGCACCTGTGGCTCCAAGGAGTAAGGCACCCGCCACATATGCTGGAGGTGGTGTGTTCAAAGCTAGCCCCGGCCAAAAACCGGAAAAAAAAAAAATAGACTAAATAACACACTGACATTAGAAGCCAGTGATTCAAAATTATTTCCCTAGTACCTGGGAATTTACTATGTCCAAAAAATAAAATGTCTTCTGGAATTTACAGAATAATGTCCTTTGATTACCCTCTTGGTCATTGGAATTGTATCATACATGGGTAAATATCACATTGAATCCTCTGTCAACGCTAAGTGATTAGCAAAGGATTTTAAAACTTATTTACAGAATCAAATTAAAACCAGATTTAAGTAAATTATTATTCAGCAATAGAAGATAACATTGTATGCTCTGAGTTAAATCACCTCCTGATAACGGTCTCTGGAAACTCTTTGTTCAGAAAGAGAAATGAAGTTGGCCTTTCAAAAACTACACATACTATTAATGCTTATATCAATACACATTAAAAAAATCAAATGACTATGATTGATAGAAAAATGAGAGTAATTTCATTGATGAAGTAACATTAAAATAACTCTGAGGGGATATAGTGTTTAACAAGTTTTGAAAAGGAAATTCTTGTGAAAAACTGCATAAGTCAAATCCAATTTATTGTTATGATGTTAGTAAGATTAATTTTAGCAGAAGAAATAGCACACGGTATAAGAGATAAATGAGAATTTATCTCAAAATTACATAGTTTGAAGACATTGACTGAGGGGAGAGGTTAGACTGGAAAGTTAAAAAGTGGCCCTACAGCACACTTCGTTTACATTAAGAAGAGGTATCCCTTGAAATAAAAGAAATGCCCGTGAACATAATCTAATCTCCTTATAAACATGCTATGAACAGATGCCCTAAAAACAAATTGATGGTATTTGGTAGGAGGCGAGTATTTAACTTCAAGATGCTTAATGCACCATCCTCACTTTTGGTAATAAAATCAAGAATAAATGGTTAATTTAGGTAAACATCATATAACCTACATGAATATGAAATGGAGGTGTTTCTTAACCTAAATACAGTTTATAAAGCTGATTACCATCTTTCCTAAGTCCCATGTGTGCTGGACAGTGATGAATAGAGACCTGGGGAAGTGCATGGTATATTATGGGATTCTACCTCCTCACATTCTTTTCTGGATTATATATCCTTGAATTTATTAACTGAGATTGATATAAAGTATAACCTTTGATTTGACAATTCCCAATAATTTGTCTTAGCTCATATGGAAAAGAAATGTACCATTCTTTTATCAGAGATCCTCTAATGCTTTTTCCCCATTCTATCTTTCCTTCAGTCAAACATGCCCATGAAAGTTTCATCATTACCACCAATCTATGGTTGTGATATTTGCCCCCTTAACAACTCATGTTGAAATTTAATATCCAGTATGGCAGCACTGAGGGGGGAACCCATAAGAGATAATTTGGTCATAAGGGATCTCCCCTCATAAATAAATTATTCCACTCATGGATTAATGGATTAATAGATTAATGGATAAATGAGTTATAATGGGAGTGAGACTGACTTTATGAGAAAGATTTGAGGAGGTACACTCAGCCCCCTTCACTACTTGACACCCTTGGTCACCTCAGAACTCTTCAAAAAGCCCCCACCAGCAGCAAAGCTCTCCCCAGACACAGTTGCTCCACACTAGACTTTTCAGGGTATATAATTACACAAAACAAATGCCCTTTCTTCATAAACTTCCCAGTTTCAGGTATTCTGTTATAAGCAACAGAAAATAGACTAAGATAACATAGGTGCAGTAAGAAAAACAAAACAGAAAAACAAACAAACAAACACAAAACCAATTATCCCAAGCATCTGCTGTTCTAAAAATAATTCTTATTGAATGAAACTGAAATGCCTCTATTTCTTTAAGAACACACAGCTTAAGGAAGAAACAGTCAAAATGAATGGCAAAACAGTTCAAAAATAATAAAGGTAATTAAATAAATATGTCATCAGGAAACTTGTGGTATGATTGATATTCTATTCAGTATCAGTATAAAGCACATTGCCTACTGCGGATTCTTCACAATGAATTCAGGGCATTCTCAATGTTTACAGAAGTTTTTATAATTCTGCAACAGTTTCATTTTTCATTGTAAAGCATTAAAGTTTATACTTAGTAATACATCTAAAACTCCTGTTAAGAAAACCTAATGAGGCAATGATTTGATATTTACAGGAAAACTGTATAATTTCTATTCAAGTTTTACTTAGTGAATTTTTAAATGTCAGTTTTAGTCTTTTCAATATTTTTTCTATTGCTTTCCAAAAAGTATTCTTTTAAAAAACACAACAAAACTTCGGCACTTACACACTACAGTTGTACCCACAATTCCTTTTACCCTCGTCATCACCACGGATACGATCTTAATGAATTTGTAACTATACAAAAGGAAAGGTTCTTACCCCCATGTTCTATTTATACTTTCTCCCTAAGTAGTTTACTGAGACAAAGGGTTTTACATATCAATTATACGTAGTGACTCTCGCAGTCCCATGTCTATTCTAATCTTTCCTGTGATTTTTTTTTAATCTAATACTTAAATGCCTATTTTACAACCCCATCAATGTGTTAAATAAACCATTTAAATAAAAAGAATATTATGGCCCAAACAGAACTCTATTTTTTCTCTGCACCACTTGTCTCCATACCTTTTGTTTTCTATCACATTCCATTGTCAGAAATGGACCTACTCTTTGGTGATAGGGCATATCGAAATCACTTCCTCTCTTTACCTTGGCCCTTTCATGGTATCCATCAATAACCCCTATGTCCTAATACATAACACCATTGTTGACCCTCTGAATTACTTCAGTGGCACCCTAATGAGTCTCTCTGAGACTCCTTCCCCTCTTGAATCTGTGTTCCTCACAACAACCATATTGATCCTTTTCAAACTAAAAATCAGGTCTTAGGTTCACTTGCTTAAATATACCCAAGTGTTTCAGTAGACTTAGTGAAACACACACACAAATACAAACAACCAGAAAAATCAATAAAACCAATGTTGACCATGGCTTAAGAACCTATGTGAGCTTTACTCTTTCTACCTCTTCAGATTATCTGCACCTTATTTCACATCTCACTCACTATATACAGAATGCCTTTCTTTTTTCACCATGAATCTCTCTATAATTTGGCACATATTCATCAGTTTAGAGTGACAGATTGATTAACTTAAGTTAGAAACTTATTATAGACTGGTATTTAAAGGAAGATTTTTCTGATTCCTCATCATTGTTCTTCATTCTCTTTACGAATATATAAATTCTAATTAGCAATAGTAAGTACTTTCCATGTCTTCCTTCATTGTGATTAATACTAATTTTATAGTAATTACCTCAAAATATAATTCTGGAACTTTTCAAGCATTTTAAATTTTGTCAATGTTCATCTTTTTCCATTCTTGAAAAAGAAAAATATCACTACTCTTTAGATTTTAAGAACTCTGTACTGTAGGAATGATAATGGTTAAAATTACAATCTAAAAAAAATTAAATTGGGTAGTGCCTGTGACTCAAGGAGTAGGATGCTGGCTCCATATACCGGGAGTGGTGGGTTCAAGCCTGGTCCCACCCAAAAGTGAAAAAAAAAAATAAATTTCAATAATTCTGACAAAATTTCATGAAACCAAATGCTAAGTCTATCATATATGTCATCATAAAATTCAGTGTAAGTAATTTATAATGGATTATTTGAATATCATCATAACAATCTGTTATTCATTATAAATTAAAGCAAAAAAATCACTATCCCATATTTCTGAACTATTCTGTGCCTTTTTGAACTGTTGGGTGCATTTCTCTTTATAAACATCAGACCTTTCTATCTAAAATTTTTTCTCTCCTCTTCCTTTTTAATTGTTGGTTATAGTTCAAATCTCAAATTAAATGTTATAATGATGAGAAGCCCTTCTTTATAATTTGTTTCCTATTGTTGCAGTAACAAACCACTCAAATCTGAGTGTTCCAAAGCAACACAAACGTATTATCTCATAGTTCTTTAGGAATGATAAGTCTAATTTTGCTAAAATCAAATTATCAGCAGTATTCCTTTCTGGAGGCTCTAGGAGGGAATCATTTTCTTGCTTTTTAAAGATTCTTTGGGCCTTCTAGATTCCTTGCATCATCATCCCATTCCTTCATCTTCAAAAATAGCAATATATAAATAACTCTTACAACTAACAACAAACAAACAACACATTTCACACTTACGGTGCATCGTACAAGGGTACAAGTGGAAATTACTAAAAGTAGAATATAAATGTCTTCATATAGTGATTAAAAGGCCATGAAGGCTATGTTAAATAGTTCAATGAAAATATTTTAGATTGTATATAGAGTCAGCATATTGTGCCCCATGATTGCACCAATGTACACAATTATGATTTAATAAAAATTAAAAAAAAAAAATCTTCATCACTACACCCCCAAACAGCCATTCCCCATAGAATATAAACTGAGTAATCCCATTCCTAGGCATCTACATAGAAGAAAAAAAAATCATTTTATCATAAGGACGTCTGTTCATCACAGCTCAATTTACAACTGTCAAAATGTGGAAACAACCTAAATGCCCCCAACCCAGGAATGGATTAACAAGCTGTGGTATATGTATACTATGGGATACTATTCAGCCATTAAAAAAGATGGAGACTTTACATCTTTTGTATTAACCTGGATTGAGGTGGAACACATTCTTGTTAGTAAAATACGGTGAGAATGGAGAAGCAAGAATCCAGTGTACTCAATTCTAATATGAAGCCAGTAGATGATCAAATACATATCCTCATAAGAGAAAAACTCTAGTCAACTCAAGGTGGGGGGTAAGAGAATGAGCAAGTGAGGAGAAGGGAGAGGGGAGGGGGATCAGGTTATATGGCACACCTTTTAGGGGTGGGACACAATTATAAGAGGGACTTTACCTAACAAATGCAATCAGTGTAATCTAATTCTCTGTACCCTCAATCAACCCAAACGATAAAAAAGAAAAGCCATAAACTTAGTAAATGAAGGAGCTTACTATGAACATGAGCTTCAGGTAGTAGTGTGCTAGAGCCTGCTTCTATAGCAGCAGGGCTCAGCCTGTGGGTCGCGACCCCTTTGTAACAATGAAAATACATCCTGCATATCAGATATTTACATTACAATTCCTAACAAAATTACTTACGAAGTAGCAACAAAAATAATTTTATGGTTGGGGGTCACCACAACATGAGGAACTGTATTAAAGGGTCGTGGCATTAGGCGGCATTAGGAAGGTTGAGAACCACTGTTCTACAGGCTCACGGCAACCATGGGGGCACAACTGGCAATCAAAATGTCTTCTGAGAAAAAAGTTCTGGGGCCAGCAGTTCAAATTGACCCTGACCCCACCTATGTTCATGCAGGAGAAGTAGACAATTGAAGCAATTTCAAGGTAGTGTCAGACCCCTAAAATATCTACGTACTTCTCTCATACTATCTGTATGTGCAAATTGTATTTATTTTATTTATTTATTTATTTATTTTTGCAGGGTTTTTTTTGGCCAGGGCTGGGTTTGAACCCGCCACCTCCGGCATATGGGGCTGGCGCCCTACTCCTTTGAGCCATAGGCACTGCCCCCAAATTGTATATTTTTTTCTATGGAATTATCTGAAAACTTGCTTCCGTTCTTAACATCATTTTGTATGAATACATGCAGCCACTGTTCATAGAATATTTAGATCAATCTTGATTTGGGCCTTATTAGTGGCATATTCTTCAAACCATAAGGTGTGTAGAAAGAAACAGTTAGCTAGAGACATGACCCAGAACTTGAGATAAACCCCCATGATAAAGAATTTCTTCTTGTATCAGCAATTCATGCTACAGATCAAATCCTATCCCAATGGACATTTCATGGGATGTATCTTTCCAACATGAGACAGAATGCTTTAACTTTTGTCTTTGCTCTTCTTGAGCAAGATTCTAAAAATATATTTTTTTGTCCATATAATTCTCCCCAAACACCTCCAATTTAATTATTCTGGAGAAAAAAAAAGATGTCTTTTCAATTCTAAAATTAATGAAATTTCTTATTTGATACCAATTTAACAAGATGACCTATTGATTGACTAAATCTTTGACTTTTCAATTGAGCATTTTTGCCTTTGTGTCTGACAATAACATATGTCATTGTGCAAAATGGAAAGGCCATCTGTCCAGAACCGCTCTGCCAGATAAGGAAGAATGCTGGTATTCTTACGGCGCTGATGCTCAATATTGAACTATGTTGAATGCTATAAAAGTGAAAGCTTCTCCAACAAAAAACGTCCTTCAGAGGCAAGCTTCGTATCTCGCTGCCACATCTGCGCTTTCTCTGGGCGATGACGAGTGATCCTGACATAGCCTTCCACTGCCCTCCACGTCCCCTCAGAGCAATGTAATGGACTTGGTCATTCTTTTATGAAGCGTAAGCAACATATGATTTCAGAAATGAAATGGAAGTTCCTTTTTAAAAGGCAACGCAGTTGCCTGTGAACTTTCTTTTATTATAAACCATCATCACATTATCCTGTGATTGCGCAGTCTCCGAGCCATCTGTTACCCTGCTTCCCTGAGAGCCCCTCAAAGGCAGGGACTCTGCGTCTCATCCTCACACCCCCAACAGCCGCCACAGACACTGGCACCCAGGGGCCACTCCACAAATATGTGCCAAAGGGGGAATGAAAAATGGAATGAATGAATCTCTCTCTTCTTCTGGACGCAGTATCTTTGGGTCAAACTGGTTGTCAGGAGCCATCTGCACAGCAGTGTGACGGGCAAAAACCCACATTGCCCAGTCTGAGAAATTTGCTCTGTAGTCTCTGAATAGTTTGACTAAATTTATAGCCTGTTCCATATTGGAGTGATTCCAGGCTCAGTTGTATTTTAATATATACTTTGATATTGAAGCGCCCTGTTTTTCAGATACTAAATATTTCTAATGAGGATGCCCATCCTTAAATTTACATGTCTCCCCTAGTTATCTTCCCTGGCACTTTTCAAACACCTCCTGTCTTTACTGTCTGATAATGTTCTGATTGAATTTCTCCTTTGGGTAGGGGGGGGCCATCCTTTTTGTTTCCTTTATTTCTTTTTTGTCATTTGCTCCCAAGGCCTCCGGCTTAAAGGCTATCCTTAACCTTTGAACTCACACCAAGTTCCCACAGCCAGTTCCTCAGCTGGCCTGCCTGGCACTATCTCTAAAACATTCCTAGAATTGCTTCTTGCTGAACCTGAAACCGGTGGGCGCAGCTTAATCTCCACTTATCTTGACTTCCAGCTTCCCGAGGTCCACATACCTCGCTATTGTCTAAAGGTTTACACAGGAAAGTCCTGGGTCTGTTTCACATCCAAGGAGTACACACAGACATCGTTTCTTTCATTGTTCTCTTCTCCTCTGGCATTTTAGGACTGCTCTGGGCCAGCTTCCATCTTCCAATCTGATAACTGGTCTGCAAGTTACTTCATTTGAGCCAGTGATCACATGTAGAGACTGGCGTTTCATCTACTTTTGTGTTTCCAATGGCTCTGCTACTGACATGACAAAAAGCTGGAGACAAGATATTGAACTTGATTCAATAAATATAAAGCAGAGATTTAAAATACTTGGCGTATGTCCCACTTTGGAGTGCAGTTCTCAGGCTGAGTCTACAACCAAAGCGAAGAATTTATTATTGTGGCTGTCTATTAGAAGCGCTACAATTTTACTGATGATGGTATTGGAGCTCATAATAATATAAAGAGACACATTAGCAATCGTGGAAGCTAGAAAGGCTCTATTATCATGATCTTTACAAATTATCTGCCCATAGTCTTCCCTCCTTTTTTCTAAACCAGACTGGATTTTTTGGCAAATATCAAACCACCCAGCGACTAACTGTTCTCTTACCATTTTTCTGTGGATTAGGTTTGTCTCTGATGAGACCCAGGGATCCAAAGACATGTTTTATCCTGCTCCTGTGCCTCTGCAGTACCAGCTTGAGAACAGGTCATATTATAAGCTTGCAAGAACACTTTTTTTTTTGAGACAGTCTCACTTTGTCACCCTTGGTAGAGTGACATTGCATCACAGCTCACAGCAACCAAAAACACTCGGGCTTATGCAATCCTCTTGCCTCAGCCTGGGGACAAGTCCTGAGTAGCTGAGACTACAGACACCTGCCACAACACCCAGCTGTTTTTAGGGACAGGTCTTGCTGTGGCTCAGGCTGATCTCCAACCTGTGAGCTCAGGCAATCCACCTGCCTCACCCTCCCAGAGTGCTAGGATTATAGGCGTGAGCCACCTTGCAAGAACACTTTTTGATCGGTGACATAATTTCATTCCAATGATTCTCTCTATCATAGGGAATAAAGAACAGTCGATGATCTCTAATGAGATTGCAAAGTCAAAAAATCATTACATTCAATTATGTCTCTGGGAAGGAAATTGTTCCAAGCCTTCCCAAAGCCCCAGACACAGTCCCCAGTGAGCCCTGTGGGCTTCCAACACTCTTCCCAGCTCAGGCTCGTCTCCCGCCAGAGCAGCCGATGGTGAGCACCATCACATCTCTTTTTTACTCATCCACCTGTCCTGGCCACATTCCAACCTCCTTACTTGTATAGGTCAAACCCTGAACATGCCACAGGGATGTTTTATCTTTTTATCAGAGATAATCAATTCAGAGGCATCATGACCCCCACACTCCCTCACTGCTCTACCAGCCTCCTGGGCCCAGCTACTCTCCTCTCTGCCGCCCAGAGAAAAGAGAAATTCACCTTCTCTGAGCACCTGCTTTGAGCCAGGCACTCCTCTGCGGGATTGCTTTACTGTGTGTGTGTGTTTCTTCCCAAAGCTCGCTCTCTCCGTTTTTTTCTTTACTCCTTTTATTACAGTAGAAGCTCTATAAGTTTACCACCCAAGGGACTGTAACAAACTGGTCTGCATACAGAAGTGGTCACTATAAGGAGCTAGGCCTACTGTGCTGATATGTACATGTGGTGCGTGTCCAGTCTGAAAATTAGGTCAATTTAAGGAAGTGGTCAGTGTAGGGAGGTGATCAACTATGAAGGTTCTACTGTTTATTATTGTTTAAAAATTTAAAAGATTTAAGCCATAAAAATTGAATTTCATTACATGTTTACATTTTATTCTGCTAAAGTTTGTGCTTTTAGTGTACCCATCACAGACTCTCTCTCCTTCTTTCCCTCTCTCCCTCTCTCTCCTTCTCTCCACTAGAGGTTTGAAGCAGTGATGTGCTGGGAATGTATAACAAGTCAGATTTGCATGATATAATTAGTGCCACCATGGCTGAATGCAAGTTAGAAACATGACATTACTGAACGTGGGGGTGAATGCTCCGGTGAGCGGTGTAGAGCCTGCTCTGCGGTGAGGGCAGGAGCTCTGCAGCTCAAAACTCTCTTCCACAAAGTTTCTGTTAAGCCAGTTCATAAAGATTAAGTACAAATACGTCTTCTTTGTGGAGGAGGAACATCCTACTTTTAAATTTGACTTGGCTCCCTTATTATACATGGGGGATCAACTATTTACCTCCCACCCATCCCCACCTACCCAAGGTTCATTACAGCCAATGAATAGCATTTCCTCCAGTTTCTACCACTCAAAGCAAGCAGGATAGTTTTGATGAAAGGCATTGAATAAAAAAATAAAGGGTATCTTAAGACCACTCATGCAGACACACAGTGACTGGAAGTGCCAACTAGCCATGAGCTAATTATCCTGTAAATTTCCTTTTCTTCCCCAGTGTGAAGGTGAGATCTAATTTGAAAGATTAAAATCTTTGCATGATTACAGTATATGGCAATTGTTAAGCTCTGTAGTTACATGCTCAATAGCTACTAAGTGCAAAGAATTAGAAGGTGATTTGTGCTTGCAGGATAAATTCCGAGAATTCTGCTTTTACAAAAGGCAAGGAAGTGGAGGTGGCAGGATAACAGATGTGCTAAGTGGAGTAATTTACCGTGAACTTGAGAAAAGAGAGACTTAGGGGGTCTCAGGATTCACAGACAGGCCAAGTTACAGAATGCCTTCCTGAGCATTTTTTAGGCTGTGCTGAACTTTACTTACAAGAAAGCAGCTACGAAATGGGTAAAGTTATCTAAGGAGTATTTAGATTATACTTTGGGCAGAGTTCCAAATGTCTGCCATTCTCATAATAGACGAACCCACCTAAGTATATTTCCAACAATTTTCAAGCACAAAAAGAGAAGTCCAATCTTCTTTAACTCAGGGCTAAAGAAATGATATGAGAACACAAACACACACGTGCATATATCGAGATAGACTCACACACTCTCCACACGCTGTACATAGAATAAAAATAACAAAAGTTTTGAGAAAGAAAGAAAAAGAAAGCTTTTAGTAGTTATGTTTCCAAGCCCACCACTCCTTGCTTTTGTTTTTAGCAGTCCTTTTCTAGCCTTAAGAGATGACGCTGGAAAACTCTTGCATTTGACAAATGTTTATTCAGCACGGAGTGCACCCCAGGCTCCTGTTTTTAATGCTGAAGACATGATGATAAATAAGATAGATAAGGTTTCTGCTTTCACTCTGGAGCTCAGGATCCAGCAGGAAAGAAAGGTTTAAAAATAAGTTCCATTGCCACAGAAGTCTTCTTCATAAAATCTTTCCCCAGGCGGATATCTCCAAGTGCTCATCGCAAACTTTCTTCAAGGATTTTTACTGTTGTGTGCCTTAGATATAATCTTTTATCCATCTTGAATCAATTTTTGTAAAATTTTATGAAGACAACTTCCACGGCAATTGCAATAGCAATAAAAATAAACAAATGGGACTTAAGTAAACTGAAAAGCTTCTGTATAGCTAAAGAGACAACCTTCAGAATGCTCCGGTGAGCGGTGCATTTTGTAATTTTGTAAAATTTTATGATGACAACTTCATAAGAATGAGAAAAGATATTTGCATATTATTAATCAGATAAACGCTTGATAACAGATAATTCAAATTAATCAACAAAAAAAGACCCAACAATCCCATAAGTGAAAATTAATGAAACAAGGAGTTGGTTTTTTGAAAAAATTAATTAAATAGATAAACCTTTGGCCAGACTAACTAGAAATAAAAAAGTAAAATCTTTAGTAACCTCAATGAGAAATGATAAAGGGGAAATAACAACTGATGCCACAGAGATACAAGAGATTATCTCTGAATACTACAAGAAACTCTATGCCCAGAAATTTGACAATGTGAAGGAAATGGATCAATATTTGGAATCACACCCTCTCCCTAGATTAGCCCAGATGAAATAGATCTCCTGAACAGACCAATTTCAAGCACTGAGATCAAAGAAACAATAAAAAAATCTCCCAACAAAAAAAAGCCCTAGTCTAGATGGCTTACCACCAGAATTCTATCAAACCTTCAAAGAAGAGCTTTTTCCTATATTGTACAAATTATTTTAAAAATTGAGGAGAAAGTACTCTTCCCCAACATGTTCTATGAAGCAAACATCACCCTGATACCAAAACCAGGAAAAGACCCAACTGAAAAGGAGAACTTTAAAGAACAATTTCACTAATGAATATAGATGCAAAAATTCTCAACAAAATCCTAGCCAATAGATTACAGCTTATCATCAAAAAAGTCATACATCATGATCAAAATCATGAAATTTTACCTGAGAAGATGCAAGTTAAAATTTCAATTCTTTTGATCCTATTGAGGTTTATTGTTTGTCCTAGGATATGACCAATTTTGGACAATGTTCCAGGTTTCATCCCAGGGATGCAAGCCTGGTTTAGTATACGTAAATCCATACATGTTATTCACCATGTCAACAGAAGCAAAAACAAAGCCCATATGATCCTCTCAATAGATGCAGAAAAAGCATTTGATAAAATTCAGCATCCTTTTCTATTTAGAACACTGAAGAGTTTATGCATAGGTGGCACATTTCTTAAACTGATTGAAGCTATCTATGACAAACCCACAGCTAATATTTTACTGGCTAGAATTCAACTGAAAGCTTTTCCACTTAGAACTGGAACCAGACAAGGTTGTCCTCTGTCACCATTACTATTCAACATAGTGCTGGAAGTTCTAGACAATATAATTAGGCAAGGCAAGAAAATAAAGGGCATCCAAACCGGAGCAGAGGACACAACCACAGGACTCTTGGAAGTCATCAAAAAATACAATAATGTCTCAGAATATAAAATCAATGTCCACAAATCAGTAGCCTTTGTATACGCCAACAACAGCCAAGATGAGGGGTTAATTAAGAACACAACTCTCTTCACCATAGCCCCAGAGAAAATGAAATACTTAGGAATATACCTAACAAAAGAGGTGAAGGACCTCTATAAAGAAAATTATGAAACCCTAAGAAAGGAAATAGCAGAGGATATTAACAAATGGAAGAACATACCATGCTCATGGCTGGGAAGAATCAACATTGTTAAAATGTTGGTACTTCCCAGAGCAATCTACCGATTCAAAGCCATCCCTATTAAAATACCAACATCCGGGGCGATGCCTATGGCTCAGTGAGTAGGGCACCAGCCCTCTATACCGAGGGTGGCGGGTTCAAGCCAGGCCTCGGCCGAACTACAACAAAAAAATAGCTGGGCGTTGTGGCGGGTGCCCGTAGTCCCAGCTACTTGGGAGGCTGAGGCAAGAGAATCACCCAGGCCCAAGAGCTGGAGGTTGCTGTGAGCTGTGTGATGCCACGGCACTCTACCGAGGGCAATAAGGTAAGACTCTGTCTCTACAAAAAACAAACAAACAAACAAACAAAAAAAAACCAGCGTCCTATTTTTAAGACTTGGGAAAAATGATTCTGTGTTTTGTATGGAACCATAAAAAAAAACCCGTATAGCTAAGGCAGTTCTTAGTAATAAAAACAATGCTGGGGGCATCACCATACCAGATTTTAGGCTGTAGTACAAGGCCATAGTGGTCAAAACAGCATGGTACTGGCACAAAAATAGAGACATAGACATTTGGAATCAAATAGAACACCAGGAAATGAAACCAACAACTTACAGCCACCTAATCTTCAAAAACCAAACAAGAGCGTCCACTGGGGGAAAGACTCCCTATTCAATAAATAGTGCTGGGACAACTGGATATCCATATGTAAAAGACTGAAACTGGACCCACACCTTTCTCCACTCACAAAAATTGATTAAAGATGTATAAAGAACTTAAATTTAAGGCATGAAACAACAAAAAATCCTCAAGGAAAGCATAGGAAAAACACTGGAAGATATCAGCCTAGGGAAAGATTTTATGAAGATGACTTCCATGGCATTTGAAACAGCAACAAAAATAAACAAATGGGATTTAATTAAACTGAAAAGCTTCTGTACAGCTAAGGAGACAACAACCAAAGCAAATAGACAACCTACCCCATGGGAAAGGATATTTGCATATTTGGAATCAGACAAAAGTTTAATAACTAGGATCTATAAAGAACTTAAATTAATCCACATGAAAGAAACCAACAATCTCATATATCAATGGGGAAGAGAGATGAACAGAACCTTCTCTAAAGAAGACAGACAAATGGCTAGCAAACATATGAAAAAAATGCTCATCATCCCTAATTATTAGAGAAATGCAAATTAAAACCACCCTGAGATATCACCTAACCCCAGTGAGAATGGTCCATATCACAAAATCTCAAAACTGCAGATGCTGGCAGGGATGTGGAGAGAAAGGAACACTTTTACGCTGCTGGTGGGACTGCAAACTAATACAACCTTTTTGGAAGGAAGAATGGTGAAACCTCAAAGAACTCAACCCAGACCTCCCATTTGGTCCTGCAATCCCATTACTGGGCATCTATCCAGAAGGAAAAAAATCCTCTTATTATAAAGACACTTGTACTAGACTGTTTATCGCAGCTCCATTTACAATCACTAAAATGTGGAAACAGCCTAAATGCCCCTCAACTCAGGAACGGATTGGCAAGCTGTGGTATATGTATACCATGGAATACTATTCAGCCATTTTTAAAAAGGGAGATTTTGCAGCATTTCTATTAACCTGGCTAGAGGTAGAACACATTATTCTTAGGGAAGCATCACAGGAATGGAGAAGCATGAATCCTATGTATTCAACTTTGATATGAGGACAATTAATGACACAGTGGGGGTGGGGGAAGGGGAGAGCAGTCAGAGAGAGAAGGAGGGAGAGGTGAGGGAAAGGAAAAGAAAAAAAAAAAAGGGTGGCGCCTGTGGCTCAAAGGAGTAGGGCGCCAGCCCCATATGTCGGAGGTGGCGGGTTCAAACCCAGCCCTGGCCAAAAAAAAGAAAGAAAATAGTGACTAGTTCTCACATAAATTGGATTTAATTTCAACCAAAGTACATTATTTGAAGCATAATTTTTAATTTAACTTGTTAATATGTTGTTTAAGATGTTGCGTCCTCATTTATAAGTGGACTATGTTTGTAATTTCCCTGTATAATAATATATTGTTTCCAATTTTAATATCAGGTGTATCCAGATGAAGTGGAATGATTTTGAAGTATTTCTTATTTTTCTATTGTCTCTAAGATTTGGCATGATCTGTTTTTTGAAAGTATCTTCTATTTTTATTTATAAATATTAGTTGTCTATTTTTTGAGACTCCGGAAAAAAAAAAAAGGAAGAAGTTAACTGATGACTCCATA
The DNA here is from genome assembly GCA_963574655.1 of Perodicticus potto. Taxonomy (NCBI): domain Eukaryota; kingdom Metazoa; phylum Chordata; class Mammalia; order Primates; family Lorisidae; genus Perodicticus; species Perodicticus potto. The sequence continues at coordinate 54,548 of CAUYRH010088563.1, forward strand.
CTAACCTTCAGAGTCAAAGCATTCTATAGACATACTTTTATCTGACAATATGAATATTACTTTTTTCCATTATTATTATTATTCTTGCTCAATATTTCATTGCAGCAATCATCTGATTTATTTTCCGAATGTATTTATCTTCGTTCGTTCTTTATGAGGTTTTTGTTTCTAGTCCTTATCTTAAATTGTTATTTTATTAAACTTTAAGCCTTTTGAATTTTGTGAAGGCAAAAAGTGGAAACCAAATAAACACATGTATATGTATAGAGAAAATTTAAAAAATAAAATAAATAAATAAAAATAAGTGCTAATTATAAGTCCTGGGAAAGAGAAGAACAAAGTACCATGGCGAGGGTGTCTATCTTACTTTGGGAGTCAGGGAAAGCACAGATGAGAAAGCCATGTATTAGGTCAGACCATCAGGATGAGTAGTCACTAGCCAGGACAAGGAGATGGGGGTAGGGGTGGGGAGAAACGGGCCAAAGCCAGGCTATTCCCCAGTGAAACAATATGAAAATAATTTCCAAAACCACCGTCTTTTAATGCCTTTTCTCCCTCCAAAGCTTGAAGATATTCATACCAGGTAGCTAAGATTTTTCTATTGTTTCTAGCTGTAATTTCTGATGTTCCTGATAGCTGTGGGCATAATGTTATAAGAACAGGAAGTATCATAGTCAACAAAATTGGGTCTTTGTGTAGGCAGGCAATAATAGGTCACTAGAAATTAATTCTCAGAATGGTCTTGGGTGGCTTGTACTAGAATCCAGTCTACCCGTGGGGGTATCCAGAGTGCGGCTTCGCTTAATGCATGAGGGAAACTGTGGCTCACGGGTGTTCAGAAAACAGAACCATTTCAGGCAACCAGCAAGGAGATAAAAGGACACACCTAACTAGATCATTGTCAATTTTATACCTCATGTTTGTGATGAGTCAGCTTAAACCACGTCAACATCTAGAATTTTTAGAAATTTCACCCGTTTCTCTTAATGGTGGGATTTCTCAACTAACACCACAGTGGGAGCTACACCATTCACTTACCTCAGCCTATAATCATTGCGGGTTACTACAGGTGATGTTTAAATTTATGATATTACAACTAGGTGTTTTTTTTAAAAGAAGGTTGTAAAAGTAGAAAAAAGGAAATAAACCATCATCCAAATAAAACTATAGTTTACATCTGGGTATATTTCTCTTGGCTTTTTTTCTTAAACCTCATTTTTGGGGTTTGCTATTTTTTTTCTTTCTAGTATAACTGAGCTGTACATACAAGTCCGAGTGCCTTTTATTTTTATTTGCCATTCCATCATAAACATTTTTCCCACGTGACAAAGCTTTGTAAATATTATGTTACGTGGTTGTAGGTATTTCATCAAGTGGTTATGCCATTATTTACTTTGTTAGCCTTCTCTGGTGGGACATTTTGGGCTCCTATGAGCATTCCTTTTAACTGGAAACATTTTTCCATTACTGAGATTACTTTATACTCAGTACTCTCAGAAGTTGTGTAACTGAGTGAAGGGTATAAACCTTTCAAGGATTCCTAAAACTTATAATCCAAATGTACTTTCAAATGCTGTATTGATTTATACCCTCACTGACATTGTGGGGAAGCACTAGCTCTTGTCCGCTTGCAAGCTTGTTCGTGCTCTCTCTCAATCGTTGTTAATTTCTTAGGCAAAAAAGGGGGGGATGTGTTCCAGCTCCACCCATGTAAACATGAAAGAGGTAAAGTCTCCATCTTTCTTTAAGGCTGCATAATATTCCATGGGATCACACGTATGGTGCATCGTAGAAGGGTACAGGTGAAACCTACTAAATGCAGAATACAAATGTTTTCACACAATAACACGAGAAAGTCCCATGAAGGTTATGTCGAACAGTTGGATGAAAATATTTCAGATTGTATATGAAGCCAACACACTGTACCCCATGATTACACTAATGTACACAGCTATGATTTAATAAGAAATAAAAATTAAAAAAATAAAGATAATAGAAACCTCCCTGCTATGGGGAAGACATTACCAGCTTCTTAGGGGGACCTCAAAGGTCTCTACACTTCTTGTAATGAGAATCAGAGGGAAGCTGTGACCTGTCACCTCAGAGGAATAGAACACACTCTTAAAATTCTGTGTAAGAGTACAGCAGTTTCATGAGCCTCCTGTGGCCCTCACAGGCATCCCAGGTTAAGAACTCATCTCTAAAATCAGGATGCCGAGTTAATTTCTCTGACAGCTCTCGTCCTCGGTTTTCATACCCATACAATGAAGGAATTAGTGTAACATCCTTTTGCCTATAATAATGAGGTGGTGCCTAGCCACAGAATTATTACAAGAAAATCTAACGAAGTTGCGAAGGAGGGTCATATATTTTTGGGAATTGCTACTCTGCCTTTTGGATAATAAATTCTTAATGAGTTTTTATTTTATTGAATTTAATGAAATAAACATACATATTTTTCCCCCAAAGTTGTTTACCTGTGACTAGTTTTGAACATATACTGGAGCACAAATATGAGTTTACAAATGAATGTAAACATACTCTATGACAACGATTGCATGATTTTAACAAGTCAATTGATGTCTGTCCATTTGAAAGAAAGACATATTGGGAGTATTACAGCAGAAGCTGAAATATGTAACATGAATGTAGCAACCCTTCGCATGATTCATGTTAACAATGTTTGCATTTCTTTTATTGCTAGCCCTTGCATCTCTTAATAGCTAAAATGTTAAATCTGTGGATACAGCATTTCTTGTTTCATTTCTCTTGAAATCTAAGCTGTTACTATTTATGCTTTGCTCCATACTTTCCTTTAGTTTATCTGGCTTTTTGTCTTAATTCTCCTTACTTTTATGGTCTTTCTCATTCTGTTTTTCTGTAGCAGATGTCCTTACTGCCTCCCCCGCTCCTAACGGTCAGGAAGGTAAACACTGAACCCGGAATTTTAACTGCATGAATGTCAGCACTCTGTTATCTATTTCTTTGCATGAAATTGTGACACTTCTATGTATACAAATGTAATGAAAGTATATATCTTGTTTACTTCTTGGCAGCCTACATGGAACTTATTTGGTATAAGGATATTTTGGTCTAATCATTTATGGTCTGATGAGTTAGTAAATCTTGAATAAGAAATCACCTTTCTTGGTTTTTATTTTAAAAGAGCATAATCATGATATACCTCTAACACTTTTAGAATCATTCTGAATAGAAATGCAAAAAAAAAAAGAGGAAAGTATAAGATTATCTCTTGTGTTTAGATGTATTTTAATTCCTGTTCTTATGATTATCACTTAGTAAGCTAATAACAATCATAAGAACTTTGCTTTCCTGTTAACTGTAACTGTGAAAGCTTTCCTTTGCACACAATAAGTCTCCGCTCTCCCCAGTTTTGACATTTCTCAAGACGAAAGAAGCAAATGGCTTCATTTCAAAATGAGAGTGATTAAATCACGTATATACCAGCTAGAAGTTCTTCAGCCTCTAAATCCTTCCTAAATTAGTGTGCTGTCAGCTTCATGATGAAGGATATCTTCTGTAATGTTCGCACAGTTTAGATCATCTGTATGAAAATGAGCATTTTTGTTTAGATTATGTCTATGTGGTACCAAAACTACAAGTAAATGAGTCAATTAAATTGAAAATAAACATACCAACCTAATTTTTAAAATTATGCTTCAAGTCATCCTTTTGGTAACAAGTAGCCAGAGCTTCATTCTTGCAAATAAACACAAGTATCTGATATCCTCACACTGATAAACATGTAGCTAGCTCATAAGTGTGTTGTTTGGTTCTTTTTCACTGTAGCTTTCTAATTCATTTTCAGACAACATTTTGGAAGACAGACCTGAAAATAAATCAAGTAATGACAAGCTTCAGTTTGAGTATAGTGAAGAAATCCCCAAGAGGATAAAGAAAGCAGATAACTCTTCTTACAACAAAGGAAAGGTGGGTGAATGGCTGCTGTTAAATGACACTTGGACCATGGTATACTCTTGTCAGTTTCCAGTGGGATTTCACTTCCTCTCTATCCTTTCCCCTCACTTTCCCTTAGATGCACATGTTCATGTGGTATTATGGGACACTCACTTGCATTTGCAAAAGCCATTGAGTAGTCCAACCAAAACCTGCTGACGGTTTATGTGTGGCAGGCACTGATGTGGCACAGGAGATGGTTTAATGATGGAGACAGACGTAAACAGACGTAAACAGTGCTTGTAGGTAAATGCAAGGAGTCATGATCACATTGTGTTATCAGAGAATCAAGGACAGGCTCTCAGGAAAAGTGATATTTAAGAAGGAAGATTTAGCCAAGCAGACAAAAACAGGGCTTTCAGGCCAAGAGGACAGCTTGATATGTTCAGGGAATTGTAAGAAGTTTTAAAAGCATTTGGGGTGACCAAGAAGATAAACAGGGCCAGATTGTGAAGTGTTAACAGAGAAATGTCATTGAGAACACAAAGATGAATGAGATACTCAATTCCTACCCTCAAGTGCCTCCCAGCTTATGTAGACCCTGAGCAAATCTTTAGATATAGTTGTCATGATACTATTGGAGAACAGAATAATAAAATATATCTAAAACATTAGCTTTAAAATGGTGTTTTTTGACCTTTTTTTATCTCACAGCATACTTGAACCTATAGATGAACTTCTGCAGTACATTTAAATTATTTTAATCAAAAAAAAAATTGAAGGCTTGGCGCCTGTGGCTCAACGGGCTAAGGCACCAGCCATGTACACCTGAGCTGGTGGGTTCAAATCCAGCCGGGGCCCGCCAAAACAACAATGACGGCTGCAACCAAAAAAAAAAAAAATGGCCGGGCGTTGTGGCGGGCACCTGTAGTCCCAGCTACTTGGGAGGCGGAGGCAAGAGACTCGCTTGAGCCCAGGAATTGGAGGTTGCTGTGAGCTGTGATGCCACCGCACTCTATCCAGGGTGACAGCTTGAG
>CAUYRH010088565.1:0-13709 GCA_963574655.1 Perodicticus potto
CATGCTGGGGGCGCTGGCACCATAAGTGGTCTGCAGGGCCTTCTCCACCAGGGCAATGGCCTGGAAATGGTGTTCTTTCCAGAAGCTGGGCAGGTGGGACAGTGGCACAGAGCTCAGTCGTTTGGGGTCACCCTAGGGCAGCCACCTGCACGCTAGCCCTTGAGGCCCTAGGGGCCAGCTGAGGGGTCTCCTACTTTATCAGACCCCCACACACCCAGAAGGCTCCCTTGCCAAGGCCCTCTCTGATGTGTCTATTTTTTTTTTTTTTTAAGACAGTCTTACTACGTCGCCCTCAGTAGAGTGCTGTGGCGTCATAGCTCACAACAACCTCAAACTCTTGGACTTAAGTGATTCTTTTGCCTCAGCCTCCCAAGTAGCTGGGACTACAGGCACCTGCGACAATGTCCGGCTATTTTTTGTTGCAGTTGTCATTGCTGTTCACCTGGCCCGGGCTGGGTTCGAACCCGCCATCGGTGTATGTGGCTCAGGCCATAACTACTGTGCTATGGGCCCCAAACCAGATGTGTCTTTGTTTTTTATTTTTTTTAGAGAGAGTCTCACTTTGTCCCCCTCGGTAGAGTGCCATAGTGTCACAGCTCACAGCAACCTCAAACTCTCGGGCTTAGGTAATTCTCTTGCCTCAGCCTCCGGAGTAGCTGGGACCACAGGTGCCCGCCACAACTCCCGGGTATTATTTTTATTGCAGTCTGGCCAGGGCCGGGTTTGAACCCGCCACCCTCGGCATATGGGGCTGGCGCCCTACTCACTGAGCCATAGGCGCTGCCCAGATGTGTCTATTCTTGATGACTCCTGAAGCTAGTGACATGAAGGGAGCTATGATGGGGCAGGACTCTGCCCAGGCCTCCTGAGCCTCCACCCTGGGTTCTTTCTTTGTCAGCAGGTGATTTCTCAGGGAAGGGCTGTGACTTGGAGACCATAAGGTCCAGGGATCCTCATTTCCTCAGGAGGTCCCAAAGAAACAAGAAGAAACCCCACAGAGAGTTTGATAATTCCTGTAGCAATCTGGAGATTTAGGTACAGACAGCAAGGGAAGGCCTTATGCCCTAGGAAAGCACCCTAACAGTTCGTTTCGGATAAAGGGGATCTCCATCAAACCCCCTCACTAGTCTCACCAACAGCTCACCGATTCCTGTAGATCTCAGCCCATTTATTCCCAAAGAACCGGCCAGCTGGTTGCTTCCCATCCTTGTCCTCATACTTGTACTTGCCAGTCAGCAGGCCACCTGCAGGGAGGCTACATTCAGACCCCTGGGTCCAAATGCTCCCAGAGGTGCCACACCCAGGAGGTGCTAGACTAGGAGCTGGGACAGGACCCAGTGGGGATGGAGGATGCAGCCCAGCCTCTTGTCAAACCCCTGCCAGCTCCTGGGCTTGGCACCTTTGTCCTCTGACTTGTACTTGCAGGTCAGCAGGTACAAGGTCAGGAATAGGCAGAGGCGGAGCCAAGAATGCCCTCCCACCCCATGGCAGCACCTACCGGCCAAAGGGTTGTAGGCGTAGAACCTCAGTCCAAAGTGCCTGAGGCAGGGGAAGAGCTCCGTTTCCACCTGCCGGGTGGTGGCGTTGTACATGCCCTGCAGGGAGAGGGGCCAGCTGGAGGGGGTGGATGGTCAGGGGAAAGGACCTCACATTCTTCACATTTACCCTTGCAGAACCCTCAGTTTAGATCTTAATTCCACCTTAACACACCTCTTAAAAATATAGCAAGGTAAACAAGTATATTTGAACGAAGAGGCAATCACGATACACTATCCAGTTCTGTGACCAGTGCCAGGCACCAGGTATGTGTACAATCATAGAATGGATAATAAGGAGGGAAAGGAGAGCCTGAGATCTCAGGCTCCTCTGGGGCTGTCCAGAAAGGCATACAAGGAAGCAGCAGCCCAGTGGGGCTTGAGTGCTTCCCCAGGGAGAAGAGGAGAGGACCATTCTAGGCTGACACATGCAGGGAGTCAGGGAAGGAAGTGACCAAGGTGCCCACTCAGGCAAGAAGTGGGCAGGTGCCTGGTGGCCAGACTGAGCAGCTCAAACATCATCCTGCGAGCACCTAGGAACCATGAAGGAGTGGCTAATATGCAGAGGGGACAGTCAGGGACCGAGACCAGCAAAAGCCCTGGAAACCCAGGTCCCTGCAGCCGTGGCCCTCACCTGGTATACAGTTGGCAGGATCCAGCCGTTGTTTTTGCAGAGGGTGTAGATCTCGGCCACCTGCCAGGCAGCATAATTGGAGAGGCCAAGCTCCACAAACTTGCCCTGCAGGGGTGAGACTGGTCAGTACACTGTGTATCCCCAGGAGACCAGGAAGGGGATGCCAGGGTGCAGATCCTGGGAATGAGGCTGTTCCCAGAGCATGGGGCCTGCCTGGTGCATCCTCGAGTAATATCACAATAAGGAGAAGAGCAGCAAGCCACCTCCCGGAGCTCTCAGGCTGCCCTCACCTCCTGATGCAGCTGGTGGCAGGCGCGCAAGGTCGTTTCCACGGGGGTGCTGTGGTCTGGCATGTGCAGGTAGAAGAGGTCCACCCGGGGGCACTGCAGCCTCTTCAGTGACGTCTCCAGCTGGGACCGGAGGCTGTCAGGTTTCAGTGAGTTCCCGTACAATGGATTGGCCTTGGTAGCAATTTTCACTTTGTGGGAGAGGAATGAGTCTTTTAGGCCATTATAACAAACATTGAAAGGGGTTTAGTATAATGGTTAAGAGAGCTGAGTTAAAATCGCAGCTCTACCATTGCTAGCTCTGCGACCTTCACCAAGTTATCTTAACCTCTCTGAGGTTCAACTGTAATAACAAAAAATGGTGCTGCCTTGTAGAGAGGTCCTGAGGATTGACCAGAACTTGGATAAAAGTGCTCATTTGGGCCAGGCACGGTTGTTCACACCTATAATCCCAGCACTTTGGGAGGCCAAGACAGGAGGACTGCTTGAGCTCCGGAGTTTGAGGAAACATAGCAAAACCCAATCTCTACCAAATGTAGCGAGGTGTGGTGGTGTGTGCATGTAGGCCTGGCTGCTCCTGAGGCTGAGGCAGGAGGCTCCTTTAAACCCAGATGTATTTGGTTACAGTGAGCTATGATGATGCCACTACACATCAGCCTGGGGTAAGAGAGTGAGCCTCTTTCTCTAAAACATGAAAAGTAAGTGCTCATTTGAGCTGCTGATGTCATCACCATGGTGATTATTATGGGCCACTTGATGTACCAGGCTGCACCTAGGGACTCATAGAAGGAGGGGCCTCCACCCTCAATAACTCATTCTCAGAGGCCACTTCAGCCTCAGGGAGGCAAGGAGATATGCAGGTGCTGTTGGAGTCCCAGGTATAGAGATGTGGAGTCGTCTGGGAGCTCAGGGAGGCTTTCCTTGGGGGCCCAATTCAAATCTCCGAAGGGAAGTCAGAGGCCACCAGTTGGGGAAGGGTGAGGTCATTCCAGAATGCGGGCACATGGGCAAAAGCTTAGAGGAGAGAAGGAGGGGTGCATGCAGCCATGCCTGGGACTCCATCCTTCCAGAGCCCCAGGTCCGTGGAAGCCCACAGGCAAAAGAAGGGGCAACAGGGCAGATGACATTCTCTGGCACAGCCCCAGATCAGACTTCAGAATGGGCGTGCAATCTGCTTCCTCCTTGGCTCATGCCCGTGGAGTATGGACTTTAGGTGGTTATAGAGAGCCTTTGAAGGTTTGTAGAATGGGGAGTTAAGTGGTCAGCCTTTTAGTTTTGAAAGTTGCTCTGAATGTAGGCTGGACAGAGAGCAGATCTGAAAATGGGGAGACCCCTAAAGAATCTGCAACAGGAATTCAAAAAAGAAATGCAAGTGGCCTCACCTTGGACCCCTAGGTAGGAAAAGCAGGGATCAATTAGAGATTTATCCCAGGAGTGAGTTGGAAGTGAGCTCAGCACTGCCTCCCTGCCCCCTATTAAGAGTTCCAGTTGGCTGGACTGATGGGTGAGTCCATTTTTCATTCTTAGGAAGTCACTTGGGAAGGCAGGAGGGCAGTCACTGGAGCCCTTGAGACCTGGGAGACAGTAGGTTTGAGGGGCTACTAATTTGAAATTTTTCCATTTCACCACTATCCCTCCCCTTCTTGATGTGAACTTAACTTCAGACCTGAGAGCTGAGGAGCTGGTCCAGCTAGCCCTTACTTCACAGATGGAAGAGGAGAAATTGGAGAAGGAAGGAAAAAAAATAGAATTAAGGCCTGGCACAGTGGCTCACACCTGTAATCCTAGCACTCTGGGAGGCTGAGGGAGAGGATTCCTTGAGCTCAGGAGTTTAGAGACCAACCTGAGCAAGGGTGAGACCCCCGTGTCTACTGAAAATAGAAAAATTTGCCTGGCGTGTTGGTGGGCACCTGTAATCCCAGCTACTTGGGGACGCTGACGCAGGAGGATTGCTGGAACCTAGGAGTTTGAGCTTGTCCTGAGCTAGGCTGATGCCACAGCACCTTAGCCCAGGCGACAGTTAGACTGTCTCAAAAAAAGTCAGGATTAAGATCAGAGTTCTCACTAAGAGGCAGCCAGGGGGTCTAGACAGACTGGGCACTGAGATGCATATGTCTTCTTTTGTTCTGGATCTTGAATCAGGGGAGAAACAGAGCAAGACTCTCCACCGGAGAGCAGGTGGAGGCAAACATGGTAATATGGAGAACAAAGTAACAGGTGGCATTTCCAAGTCCTCTGTGCCTGCCAGGCACCATCCTAGGCAATGCAAATGGCATCAGACTGAAGGCTTCTCCCCTGGCCCCCATACACACATCCTCCCCTTGAGCCACATCTGCTACTTCAGCACCCTCAGGGTTGCCAAATCTCACTGCCTTTGCACACCCGCACTCCTGGAAATCTCCCCACTGTCCCTTCTTCCCGGGCTCCTGCACAGGAAGGGCGCCCTCTGAGTGCCCTTTCATCTCCAGAATCTCTCCTCTCTAGAGTCTCTCTCCATAGCCAAGGAAAGTGCCTGGCACTGAGAGGGCAGGTAGACACTGTATCACCACGACCCCCATCCTACACTGCCAGAATGCTGAGGAGGGACCCAGAGCAGAGTCTAGGGCCCAGAGCAAGGCTGGCATGATCCAGGGAGGAAGCAGATCATGTGCTGGTTCCAAAGTCTGATCTGGGCTCTCTCAGGGAGCGCCAGGGCGATAAGGACAGGATTCCTGCAGATCAGGCCCGCACCTGCGGGGGTATTGGAGCGGGGAGGGGCGGGGGCTGCACGGTGCCAGATTCCAGCATTTACAGAGCCCAGAGAGGGGTTTGCCAAGTCACACCAGGATGGATTAAGGGGGAGGGTCCTGGGCTACCTTCCGGGAAGGGAAGAGGAGCAGGAAAGGAGTCAGGGCAAAGCACCGCCCGGGTGTCCGGGTCTAGAAGTGTCTGAGGAGCTCGGGGTTCACAGAGCTGCGAGGTGTCAGGGATCGTGTGGGAGGACCGAGAGACGCGGTGCACGGCTAGGGACTGTATCGGCTCACGGTGCAGGGGCAGGTGAGGGGCGACTGTTACCTCTACAGTGGCTGCCGCCCAGCCCGAGCCCCAGGCCGCCCAGGATGCTCTCGGACTGGCCGTCGCTGTACACGAAGGCCGTGTCGATCTCCGCGTGGCCGCGCTCCAGGAAGGCGCGCACGGATGTAGCGCTGGCAGGCGGGTCCATGCGGCGCCCCATCTCCATGGCGCCCAGCACCGTGACGGGCCGGACCTGCGACATGATGGCGGTGGCGGGGGACTGTCCAGGAGTCGTGCAGCACCCAGGAACCACGTGCCAATTTAAGGAAGGGGGCCGGGGGGCGGGGCGAGCCGAAGGCGCTGCAGAACCCGACGCCGCACCCCTCCCCGCGTGACCCAGCGGAGCTTGGCCCTCCCCACCGTGACTCAGCAGAGCTCGGGGACCGTCTGTACTTCGACCGAGTGTGCCGCGGGATGGCTGTGGCTTGGGCGCAGGTACCCAAGGTTGAACCTGGTCCAAGGGCTGCGGGCGAACTCCACAGGCTTCCCTGCCACGTCGCCCCTCCTCTGTCGGCCTCGCCGCGCGGCCGCCCTGGCGTGTTCGTCGTCGGCTGCAGCTGGGAGCTCAGTGGGTGGGTGACCCAAGGTCTGTCCCGCCCACCGTGGGTCCCAGTCGCAAAATTTGCTCAAAGCTCCGGAGTCCCTGTGGAGTGAAATACATGCTGAAAATGTTAACAGAAGAGAAACTGTCAGCTGTGACTGACAGCTTTTCCACGTAAGTGAAAAAACCTTTGAAAACAGAAGGCCAAATGAAGACTTCGTTTAGACCAACAAAGATGGAGAGAATTCATAGACAGCAAACTTCTACTACAGGAAATATTTGAAAAAATTCTCCCAGCTACTCGGGAAGCTGAGGCAGGAGGTACAAGGATCTCTTGAGCCCGGGGTGGGGAGGGGTTTGAGGGCGCAGTGAGTTATGATGAGGCTACAGCACTATGACCCCGGGACAGAGTGAGACCCTGCCTCAAACAAAAGGAAGAAAGGAAAGAAAAGTAGAGAAGGAAGGAGAAAGAAAGGAAAAGTCGAAAAAGGGGGAAGAAAGAAAGAAAAGAAAAAGAAGGAGAAGAAGGAAAAGAAGGAGCGGGCGGCACCTGTGGCTCAAAGGAGTAGGCGTTGGCCCCATATGCGGAGATGGCAGGTTCAAACCCAGACCCTGCCAAAAAGTGCAAAAAAAAAAGTAAAAAGAAAAGAAGGAGGGAGGGAAGGGAAGGAAGAGTGCTGGGAATGGAAAATAGGGAGGCAAAATGGAAACTTTTTCTCAATTTTTAAGCTTTTCGAAACTTAATTGAGTTTTGTTTTTGTTTTTTTTTTTTAGAGACAGAGTCTCACTTTGTTGCCCTCGGTAGAGTTCTGTTACGTCACAGCTCACAGCAACCTCCAGCTTGGGCTTAGGTGATTCTCTTGCCTCAGCCTCCGGAGTAGTTGGGACTACAGGCGCCTGCCACAACGCCTGGCTATTTTTTGTTGCAGTTTGACCAGAGCCGGGTTTGAGCCCACCACCCTCAGTGCATGGGGCCAGCGCCTTACTCAGTGAGCCACAGGTATCGCCCCATAATTGAGTTATTATAAAGTTAACCATAAACTTATCACATGACCTAGCAATCTCATTCCTAGGTATTTACACAAGTGAAATGAAATGTATGTTTACAGCTCAGCACCTGTAGCTCAAGCAACTAAGACACCAGCCACATACACCAGAGCTGGTGGGTTCGAATCCAGCCCAGGCCTGCCAAACAGCAATGACAACTACAACCAAAAAATAGCCGGGCATTGTGGCGGCCACCTATAGTCCCAGCTACTTGGGAGGCTGAGGCAAGAGAATCCCTTAAGCCCAAGAGCTGGAGGTTGCTGTGAGCTGTGATGCCACAGCACTACCTAGAGCAACAGCTTGAGGCTCTGTCTCAAACAAAAAGAAGAAAATGTGGGTTCACATAAAACTCGATACACAGTGTTTATAACTGCCAGAACCTTGGCCAGGTGTGTAGTGAGCGCCTGTAGTCCCAGCTACTTGGGAGGCTGAGGCAAGAGAATCATGTAAGCCCAAGAGTTTAAGGTTGCCAAACACCACCATACTCTACCCAGGGTGACATAGTGAGACTCTGTCTCAAAAAAAAAAAAAAAAAAAAGTGCCAGAAGCTGGAACCAGCCAGAATGTTCCTAAACTGCAAAACATGGGAAAATAGATAAGCCGCTGTCTGTTCATACAAGGGAATGAACACAATCACGGACACAGTTCACACAGTCAATAACATGGATGAATCCCAACTGCTGACAGGTGTCTAACTCAAAAAGCTACCCACTGTGTTACAGGCAAAAAGCCTATATGTGCCTTTAAACAGATTCATTCTATGAGAGTAGGTTTGAAGTTTGTTAGTGAGTTGGGAAGGAGAGACCGGGATAGAACTCCATTTTGACCTTAGGCCTGCTCACACAGAAGGTAATACTTTGGTGAACAAAGGCTTGGTCCTGGGGGCAGAGCTTGCAGGCAAGTCTCCTGTATATCTTAGAAATCTCCACCACTCCTAGAGAATGAATTACCACTTCCGGATGATTTGTTAGGGGTCTAGCATTCAAGCAGCTTATTCTCCCAGAGTTTGCTTTGTGGCTTAGATTTAATTTTAGATGTAATGATGGTAAAAGATAATAGAGTATTGTGTTAGTTGATCAATAGACAGGTGGGCACTGGGCCAGTGATGGCCTGGTCATGAGGTAGTCAGGTGACAATCACGAGAATCACGTCACCAAATTTTAGATGGATGATGTATATGTCATAAGATTATTGATTAATAGTGTATACATATAGTATTGGCTGTGTAAGCTATGTTAAAATAAAGATTTTTCGCTACTTGCCTAAGAGCTTGTAGCCTCCCTTATTCCATACAATTCCTTCAGCAAGTTGCTCTGCACCCCAGAATACGGCAACACTGTGTCATTCCTTTTATATGACATTCCTTGAAAGATCACAGTAGAGAGACAGAAATCAAATCAGTGGTTCCCAGGGGCCTCAGGTAGGAGAAGGGAAGGATCATGGGAAGTTTTGTTGGGCGATGGAACTGCTCTGCGTCTTCATCCTGGTTATGGTTACATGATTATGCATGTCATAACTTTCAGAATTGTACATTAAAAGGTATGCACTTTATAGTATATAAATTATATGCTAATAACAAACTGAAAGACCAAATAGACCACTTAAAGCAAAAATAGCAATGGGTTATTTATTTTATAGTTAGAAGTTTATAACTAAGTTGTCAATACAATACATGAAAACAGTAGTACAAAGGAAATGTGTGAGTAAAAACAGTATATGGTTTTAAGGTGTTGTTTTGTGTGTGCGCGCGCCTGTGACAGAGCCTCAAGCTGTCACCCTGGGTAGAGTGCCATGATATCACAGCTCACAGCAACTTCCAATTCCTGGGCTCAAGCAATTCTCCTGCCTCCACCTCCCAAGTAGCTGGGATCACAGGCACATGCCTCAACACCTGGCTATTTTTTTTTCTTTTTTTGGTTGCAGCCATCATTGTTGTTTGGCGGGCCTGGACTGCATTCGAACCCGCCAGCTCAGATGTATGTGGCTGGTGCCTTAGCCGCTTGAGCCACAGGCGCAGAGCCAGTTTTAAGGTTCTTTTATGTGCTTTTGGTGGCATAGCTAAGAAACCATTGCCTAACCAAGGTCATGAAGATTTATTACAATATTTTCTTCTAAGGGTTTTATAGTTTTAGCTTATACAGTTAGGTATTTGATACATGTTGAGATAAATTTTTATGTATGGTGTGAGGAAGGGGTCCACCTTCATTCCTTGGCATCAGGATATCCAGATGTTGTTGAAGGCTATTCCTTTCTCCATTGAATTGTCTTAGTGCTCTTCTCTAAAATTGCTGACAGGCTGAGTAAGAGTTTGTTTCTGGACTCTCAATTCCATTCCCTATGCCACAAGCATGGTCTTCATTACTATGGCTTTGTAGTAAGTTTTGAAGGCAGAAGTGTGAGTCCTCCAGCTTTGTTCTAAGTTTTGGCTAATCTTTGGCTCTTTTTTTTTTTTTTTTTTTGAGACAGAGTCTCAAGCTGTCACCCTGGATAGAGTGCCGTGGCATCACAGCTCACAGCAACCTCCAATTCCTGGGCTCAAGCGAGTCTTCTGCCTCCACCTCCCAAGTAGCTGGGACTACAGGTGCCCGCCACAACGCCCGGCCATTTTTGGGTTGCAGCCGTCGTTGTTTGGCAGGCCCGGGCTGGATTCGAACCCGCCAACTAAGGTGTATATGGCTGGGGCCTTAGCCCATTGAGCCACAGGCGCTGAGCCATCTTTGGCTCTTCTTGAATTTCCACATACATTTTAGGATCTGTTTGTCAATTTCTGTATTAAGCTCACCCCCACCCCCAAAAAAACCCAGCTGGCATTTTGATAAGAATTGTATGGAACCTTTTAATTAGTTCAGGGAATATATATATATATATATATATATATATATATTTTTTTTTTTTTTTTTTTTTTTTTTTTTTTTTGCAGTTTTTGGCTGTGGCTGGGTTTGAACCCTCCACCTTCGGTATCTGGGGCCAGTGCCGTACTCGATGAGCCACAGGCCCCGCCCTATTTTTATTTTTTTTGAAACAGTCTCAAGCTGTCCCTCTGGGTCAAATCCGTGGTGTCATACCTCACAGCAACCTCCAATTCTTGGGGTCAAGCAATCCTCTTGCCTCAGTTGTTCTATTTTTAGTAGAGACAGGGTGTCACTTTTTGCTCAGACTGGTCTCGAACTTGTGAGCTCAAGGAATCCACACGTCTCAGCCTCCCAAAGTGTTAGGATTACAGGCGTGAGCCACTGCGCCCGGCCTAGTATTTTAATCATTTTTAAAAAATTGTTTTTGAGATAGACTCTCACTCTTGTTCCCCTTGGGTAGTATGCTGGGGTATCATAACTCACAGCAACCTCAAACTCTTGGGCTTGAGCCATCCTCTTGCCTCAGCCTCCCGAGTAGCTAGGCCTATAAGGCATGCACCACCATGCCCAGCCAGTTTTTCTATTTTTTGTTTTTGTTTTTTTGCAGTTTTTGGCCAGGGCCAGATTTGAACCCGCCACCTCCCATATATGAGGCAGGCGCCCTACTCTTTGAGCCACAGGTGCCGCCCCTATTTTTTGTTTTTTGAGACAGAGTCTCAATATGTTGTCCTCAGTAGAGTGCTGTGGCATCACAGCTCACAGCGAGTTCAAACTCTTGGGCTTAAGTGATTCTCTTGGCTCAGCCTCCCGAGTAGCTGGGATTACAGGCGCCCGCCACAACGCCCGGCTATTTTTTTGTTGCAGTTTGGCCGGGGTCGAGTTCGAACACGCCACCCTCAGTATATGGGGCTGGCGCCCTACCCACTGTGCTGCAGGTGCCGCCCAGAAGTTAATAATTTTAAGCAATTTAATTTTAGTGTGGTTTATTGCACAAAGATAAATGACAGACCACTCTGTAAAGGGAAACAACTATTCTGTGATGGATAAAGGAATTGATCTTTTTAAAGATAAAGGATTTATCTTTTTTGATAAAGAATATAAATTTATTTGTGGGGTATCTCCCTCTAGAGGGCAAATGGAACTTTTCCTAGAACAGTCACTTGGATCAGTGGGGTTGTCCAAATTCCCAGGTTGGGCCCTTTCATCATGACAGACTGCTTCACATGCTGCTACAGCTGCCTTGTGCCCTACATGGCCCCCACCAACTCCCCAATGTGCTACCCAAGACTGAGGGGATTTTGCTGTACTGGAAAAGGTCAAACAGCAATGACTGGACCTGAAATTGGTTGTTCTCCTACACTTTTTTTTTTTTTTTTTTGAGAATGAGTCTCATTAGTCACCCTTGGTAGAATGCCCTATATCACAGCTCACAACAACCTCAAACTCTTGGGTTCAAGAGATTCTCTTGTCTAAGCCTCCTGAGTAGCTAGAACTAGGGGCCAGCCACAACGCCAGGCTATTTTTAAAGGTCTCACACCTGTGAGCTCAGGCAGTCCACCTGCTTTAGACTCCCAGAATGCTAGGATTACAGGTGTGAGCCACCATGCCGGGCCCTCTCCTATAGTCTTGAGTGCCTCCAGTTTGGAATAGGAGTTTGCACAGGGAAATGTGGAGCCTGTCCCCTGGCCCCTACCCCTAACAAAAAGAGGCCCGGAGCCAAAATCTTAAAGATAAAATATCAGAAGGCTTTAGCTAAGACAAAAGGAAAGCCACTGCTGAGATTCAAAGTGTTAAAAAAAAATGGCTCGGCGCCTGTGGCTCAACGGGCTAAGGCGCCAGTCACGTACACCTGAGCTGGCGGGTTCGAATCCAGCCCGGACCCGCCAAACAACGACGGCTGCAACCAAAAAATGGCCGGGCATTGTGGCGGGTGCCTGTAGTCCCACCTACTTGGGAGGTGGAGGCAAGAGACTCGCTTGAGCCCAGGAATTGGAGGTTGCTGTGAGCTGTGATGCCACGGTACTCTATCCAGGGTGACAGCTTGAGGCTCTGTCTCAAAAAAAAAAAAAAAAAAAAAAAAACAAAGTGTTAAAAATGGTCCCAGATCCTAGGAAGTGTTAATCTTCTTCTCAGGGACTCTACTGGTAGTGCTTGCTCAAATTCTTCCATTTTTAAGTGTTGAGTAAGCAATTCTGAACTCGAGAAAATCTCCAGGTGTGCAGCTTTCTTTTGTTCTACTATGAGTAAAAGAGTGAGAGCTATCTGCAGCCACATGGTGCAGTGGTCAGGAGGGTGTTCAGAACTAGGACCCAGGAGACCCAGGAGAAGGCAGTATGCTCCTCAGATACTACCCCCCTCCACTTTCACCATTTGAAGATTCCAGCCCATGGGTCAGCCCCTTTTTTCCAGTCCATAGGTAGGATGGAAAACAAGTTGCAACCACAAGAGGAGATGAGTCTGGGGGGTTCCCCACAGGCCTTGACTACAGCCAGGTCAAGTGCCTACTTTATTCAGACAGCATAGGACCCAGCAGGACTCAGCCCCAGCCCTTCCATGGTGTGAAGGAAACAGGGAGCAAGACAGGAATCTAGGAAAACAACACATGGATCCAGATAGTCAGGAAAGACTCTGTGAAATCAGCTTAAGGCACAGACTGGCCAGAGTGAGAGTAAAAGGTGGCAGAAAGGCCTTTGGCAGCTTGAGCCAGGACCACACTTAGCGGAAGTAGTTGGGACACTCGTGGGCAACCAGGTGCCAGGCTTGGTCAAAGGCGTCCACCACAGCCGGCTCCAGGGGCCCTTCCTCAGCCGCTGCCAAGTTCTGCTCCAGCTGCTCCAGGCTGGACATGCCCAGGATGACACCATCCCCATGGATTCCCTGCAAGGGGACACGGCCAGAGGTCAGCACACTTTTGCACAAGCCTCCACTCACATGTCCCTCCCAGCCACGGCCCCACCAAGTCTGGGCTCTGTGTTTATACATCCAAAAATTGCAGGTGTCTCTGACAGTTGTAACTAAGTGACTCAAAAAGCTTTATCCTTTCCCCTGCCGCCTCCTGACTCACTCAGCTGGACCTACCTTCATAGCCCAGTTCTGTCCCAAAAAAACTATGAAACCATGGGTAAATTAGTCAACCTCTCTGAGAATCCACTGTCTCGATAGGTGTGCAAAGTCATGTGATGCTCTTAGCTCCCATTTACTGAGCTCCTACTCTATATATGTCAAACACTATCCACCTTCCCAAGCTGACACTGGACTAAAGTCTGACTCAGGAAGATAGGAGATATCGAGAAAGAAGAAACCCAGCTCCCACCGGACCAGGGAGACTAGGTGGTCTGACACCTAAATTTCTGTCCCCTTAATAGCTGTGTGAACCCCACTTCCCTCCTCAATAAAACTGGGATACTCCTACTGCAGAAGGCCTAAGGAAGGAGGAAATCCACGTAGACAACCCCAGAAGACAACGGGCAGAGACCTCAGAGGGACAAAGAACAAACCCTTCAGAGGTCCCCTAAAGGTCATTCTAGCTCCCGGGGAAGGGCAGCCGCTGAGCGCCCAGAGGCAGCTGCTTACCTGCAGCTGGGAGTGGTGGTACATCCAGCGCAGGGCGGCTGAGGTCATGCTGGGGGCGCTGGCACCATAAGTGGTCTGCAGGGCCTTCTCCACCAGGGCAATGGCCTGGAAATGGTGTTCTTTCCAGAAGCTGGGCAGGTGGGACAGTGGCACAGAGCTCAGTCGTTTGGGGTCACCCTAGGGCAG
>CAUYRH010088567.1:0-13514 GCA_963574655.1 Perodicticus potto
AGGCTGATGCTGCTGATGCTGCCTGGCTCAGCTATGATTCTCACTCCAGAGTCTGATGGAAAGTACTTGTCCAATGCTGGGTTGATTACACCTGTGATCTCTTCCAATCTAAGCTTCACATCCTCAGATTCAGGAAAGCCACCACCAACACCAAGGAGGTACATGCTGAAACCAACCTCAGCTCCCATGTGAAAGACACAGCAGGCATCAGAGATTGCCTGCATGAAGGTCTCAGGATCAGTACAGCCACTTACTACATGGAAGCTGACACCAATATTTAGCTCTTTTGCACATTCAAAAAGAAGTCTTCTGGTTTTGAGGGTGGCACCAAATTTAACACTGAATCAACAGACTGCTTTGAAATCATCAGTGGCAATCCTCAAAACCAACGTGGCCTTTGGATGTGCTCTGGCAACTTTCATCAACTCGACTTCACTGCCAAAAGTCATCATCTGGACCCCATTATTGGCAGCATACTTAATTTGAGACACTTGTTTACAAGGATTTACATAGATAATCCTCTCCGGAGGCACACTGAGACATTGTACCAATTGTATTTCAGTCTTGCTAGCACAGTCAAATCCTGTCCCAATGGCAGCGAGGGTCTTCACAATGGCTCTACTGTCATTACATTTGACTGCTTAAAAGGGAGTGACACGAGGAAGAGCTTTAAGCCATCTTCGGTGTTTCTTCAGAACATCTCTGGGGTCTGCTACATAGAAGGCATCCTTATCATCAGAAGAGGAAACTTCATTGATTTTTTTGATCCAGAATGTCCTTGGCAATAAAACCTTCATCAAGCAAGTGACAGTCAAACTCTTCATTACTAATGTTGTGCATGGTATCTTGATGTTTCTTTGACAAACTAAGAGACAGAATTTAAAGAAATACTTCCAGCTTCTCACAAAGGCAATTCTCCAGGAATTCTGAATCCCACTGCGTGTGTCCTCCAAACAACAGTGGAAACGTTCTTAGAGCATCCAGGCGCCGCAGGCCAGCCCCATGGAGAAGCCAGAAAGCAGGAGCAAGAGCACTCGGCCGCCCCTGCCTCACCCTGCAGCGCCTGGCTCCCGCCTACAGGAGACGCCGGCCCAAGGCAGTGCCAGAGGCCGGGGTGGCGACTTCAGGGACTGACCTCTACATTTTCAGTGTCAATAGAAAATGGGTTATGCAAAAGCTGTATGTCCTGTTCATGGAGTGAAGCTCTTTAAATCTTAATTGGAACTCCTTTTGCAACTTTTCCAGTGAATCCACACATGTTTTGTTTGGGAATGCAACCAGTGGTTTTTCCGCTAACAGATTTTGCAGCCCGGGATGAGTCCTCTGCTAAACAGGATAGGCAGCAGAGGCGAAAACACCCCGCAGGCCAGAAAAAACATCCTAGGCGGGCTGCATGTGGCCTGCGGGCCGTAGTTTGAGGACCCCTGCTTAAAAGCATTGCTAACTTGAAAATAATGAAGGTACAGTTGTTCATAGCTCTAGGCCAAGGATCTGATTGTCTTTTTATGTGGTTAAACTGTTCGACAGTGAATTGCAGGAAATATTTAAGTCTTTATTTTTATTACTAGTTACATTAATTATTCAGCAATAAAGTGGTTGAATGTCGTGATGAAGTAATATTGTTTAACAAAAGATGCATAGGCATTTTCCTTGGTCAGGAAGAATTTTTTTTTTTTTTTTACGATCCTCTGGCATTTTATTTAATAAAGTATTTAATTTAAAATTTTTCGGCTCGGCGCTGTGGCTCAACCAGCTAAGGTGCCAGTCACGTACACCTGAGCTGGCGGGTTCGAATCCAGCCCGGCCTGCGAAACAAAAATGATGGCTGCAACCAAAAAAATGGCCGGGCGTTGTGGCGGGAGCCTGTAGTCCCAGCTACTTGGGAGGCAGAGGCAGAAGACTCGCTTGAGCCCAGGAATTGGAGGTTGCTGTGAGCTGTGATGCCACAGCACTCTATCCAGGGTGACAGCTTGAGGCTCTGTCTCAAAAAAAAAAAAAAAAATTTTCCCCAGCTTTATTTGGTTATCCTTAATAGATAAAAATTTTATTTGCATTGTTCAATGTAATGTTTCACTGTGAGTACACATTGTGAAATGATTGAATCAAGTTAATTAACATATCCAGTATGACTTTTTTTTTTTTGTCACCCTTGGTAGTGTTGTGGCGTCACAGCTTACAGCAACCTCAAACTCTTGGGCTTAAGTAATTCTCTTGTCTCAGCCTCCCATGAAGGGGCACAGTCCTCTGCACCCTTTTAAGGTGAATCAGTCTCATTTGTGCTCCTTGAGGTATGAGACCCTGAGAAGGAACATTTCTTGTACTTGGGATAGATGTGAGCTTTGGAGGACATTCTCCCCCAGCTCACAGAAGTGGCTTTGCTGAAAAACCGCAGGCAGTTACGCCCTAAAGGAAAGAATGTGCCTGAGGGCCCCACCAAGTCAGCTCGGGATTAATCACCTGCCTGGGGCAGTGGGCCTTTGTACTTTATTCCCTACTTCAATTTACACAATAACTTTGTTAATCATATAGGGAAGTCAGCAAACAGAACAGACAACCCAGCACCTTTGTGGTTTATCTCCATTGTTGTTTATATCCAAACAGAATATTCCTGGTTTAGAAGGGTGTGTACATGCTTTGCTGTATTAATGCAAATGAATTATGTTTATGGAAGATTTTGTTACCTTTTGTGTCCTTTATCCTTGGATATTGTTATCTGATTATTTGGGGTATATAAGAATCTTAGTAAAGATGGGTAGTTGCTGAAAGGCCTGAGTGAGCTTTAGCCATTCCCTTTCAAATCAATCATTTCATCTGCAGTGCTACCTCTGCATCATCAATCGGGGGGGGGGCTGGGTGGCAGCTACACTTTCAAGTAGCTGGGACTATAGGCGCCTACCATAACACCTGGCTATTTTTTTGTTGTAGTTGTAATTATTGTTTAGCAGGCCTGGGCCAGGTTCAAACTGCCAGCCCTGATGTATGTGGCTGGCACCCTCACCACTGAGCCACGGGCTCCAAGCCAATTTGACTTTCTTAATGACTTACTGGTTTGCATTACTTCCCTAGGTTTGCACACTGTTGAAGTGTAAAACGACTGACTTAAACACTTGTGGAGACTCAGTTGAAATAGCTTCTACCAGGTTTGAAATGTTCTCCCTCAGTGGCACTTTTGGAACCCCGTATGTCTTCCCTGAGGTGTTGTTGAGTGAGATTCAGCTTGCACCTGGAGAATTTCAGGTAAGAATCTTTGATACTTTCTTTCTTTCTTTTTTTTTTTTGCAGTTTTTGGCTGGGACTGGGTTTGAACCCACCACGTCCAGTATATGGGGTCATTGCCCCACTCCTTTGAGCTACAGGCACCGCCCTGCTTGATACTTTCAATTAATTTTATGTAAGAAGTATATTTTATCATCAAAAACTATCCAAATGGCTAGGTGGAGTGGCTCATGCCTGTATCCTAGCACTCTGGGAGAGCAAGGCGGGTAGATTGCTTGAGCTCAGGAGTTTGAGACCAGCCTGAGTGAGACCCTGTCACTATTAAAAATAGAAAAACTAGCCAGGCATTATGGTCGGTGCCAGTAGTCCTAGCTACTTGTGAGGCTAAGGCCCAGAGCTATGATGCCACGGCACTCCACCCAGGGTAACACATTGAGACTCTTATCTACACACACACACACACACAAACACACACACACACACATAAACCTATCCAATTGTTTACTAGTATAAAAATTTCCATTAGAGAAGAGTGAGATTATCCCTGGAAATTTGGAAGGACACTGAGTAGGTTGAAGTTCTTGTCTGGAAATTTTTTTTTTTTTTTGAGACAGTCTCATTCTGGTGTCTTAAGTAGAGTGCTGTGGCGTCATAGCTCACAGCAGCCTCAAGCTTTTGGGCTCAAAAGATCCTTTTTCCTCAGTTTTCTATTTTTAGTAGAGATGGGGTCTCGCTATTGCTCAGGCTGGTCTCAAACTCCTGAGCTCAAGCAATCCACCTGCCTTGGCCTCCCAGAGTGCTAGGATTACAGGCATAAGCCACTGTGCCCAGCCCTGGACATTATTAATATAATTATTAGTGTATCCTTGAGAATTAAATACCTTATTTGGGGGATTGTGGGGAGGAGGCTGGGCTATGGAAGGTCAGTGGAGTAGAAAGAAGATCCATTATGAATGGTTTCAGAACCAGTCCCATCAAAGCCTGGTTGGATTACTGGGCAGTGATGGTCTTAGAAAGTTGACCTCTCATTGCAGGGACAAAAGCAGAGAAGGAAAAGCTGAAGGACAGAGAATATGACAGTAGCCAATGCAAAAGGCTTTTTAAATGTAAAAAAGCAAAAGGCTTTTTAAAGTCCTAAAATAAGCCCTTGCTGCACACATGCTCTGCCCAGCCACTTTCTTCCAGTGGTTTTTCCTCCAGGCTCTACTCTCACTCCCCTTCCCAGGTAGAAACCATTCCTGGGGTGAGGGAGGACAATGGGAAGGTGAGGGGGCCAGGCTGAGCAATGGACAGGGAACAACAGGCCTCAGTTCTAACCCCCCTTAGTTAACCACTTCTGACCACTTGAGAAAGTCTTTATCTTATCTGAGAGGACTAGGTTTCTCTCTTATACCACCAAATCTGTTGGTTTACATTTATTAACTTCTGAGATGCTTCTTCAGGGGAGTAAATGATAAGATATCCCCGACAGGAATAAATGTTAGCTCCATAGCTCCAATTCTTCTTGTACTCTGCAACATGTCAAATATTTCTGATAGTATATAATTTGGCCTGTATTTTTATTATTTCTTCAGCCAGCTATACTGAATTTTGAAAGTTTGTTGTGGGATTGTATAACTGAAAGGTAGACCTTGTCTACTTTCCTGTGTTTTAATTAGGTGTCAAGTGATGGACGCTTGTTTAGCCTGAAGCCAACATCTGGACCTGTCTTAACAGTGACTTTGTTTGGGAGGCTGTATGAGAAGGACCGGCCATCAAACACTTCATCAGACCTCTTAGCACAAACATTACAAATAATGCTAGCAGTTATAATACTTATTGTATACTCATTACCTTGGTAGAATATTTATGTTTTCTCTCTTTTATTTGGGATAATTTAAAAAGTTGACGGATAAAGAATAAATGATTGGCCTCGGCTTCTGCTACTAGTGTTTTCTGTTATAAATGAATTATAATTTCTTTTTACATAAACAGCTCCCTCCTCAGATAATAAAAGCTTATCTATTCAGCTTGGTTTTTTTTTTCTTTTGGAGTCTTGTTTTGTCGCCTTTAGTAGAGTGCGGTGGTGTCATACCTCACAGCAACCTCAAACTCTTGGGTTCAAGTGATTCTCTTACCTCAGCCTCCCACATAGCTAGGACCACAGGTGCCAGTCTCACTCTGGCTCAGGCTGGTCTCCAAACCTGTGAACCCAGGCAATCCACCTGCCTGGGTCTCCCAGAGTGCTAGACTTATAGGTGTGAGCCACTGCACCTGGCTAAGGTAGATTTTTAAAAAAAAAATTATATTTGAGTACTAGTTTTTTTTGCATTGGGCTGTTTGTATCAAATGAGTATCCAAAATGTTTTACACAGAAGAAATAAAAATTACATTTAAAAAGCACATCAAAATTATCAAAAAAGGACTCTGAATATAGTACCACTTCTGTTATAACACACATCTCTTATTCAGTGCTGCTTAAAATTTCCAATGATTTTATTTTCTTGTTCTATTAGTTATTTACCTAAACAATACATTTCAGCTCTCTTACAGGCTGAGACAGTGTCCCCCACCAAATTCATATATTGAAGCCCTAACCCTCACTACCTCAGAATGTGACTATATTTGGAGATAGGGTCTTTAAGAGGTAAAATAAGGTCACTAGGGTGGACTTTTATGCAGTGTGACCTGGTGTTTTTTTTTTTGTTTGTTTTTGAGACAGAGTCTCATTTGTTCACCCTTGGTAGTGTACCATAGCGCCTTAGCTCACAGCAACCTCTAACTCTTGGGCGCAAGTGATCCTTTTGCTTCAGCCTCCCAAGTTGCTGGGACTACAGGCACCCACCACAATGCCCAGCTATTTTTTTGTCATCGTCATTTAGGAGGCCCTGGGGCCGGATTCGAACCCACCAGGCCTGAAGCATGTGGCTGGTGCCCTAACCACTGAGTACAAATGCCCCTCCCCCACCCCCATGTTCTTCTAAGAAGAGGAGATTGGGACACAGACACACAGGAGGGACCATGAGAAGACACAGAGGAAGGAGAACTGAACTCCCCCTACCTGAAATGTACATACTTTTTCGCTATACTGCAGTTTTTCTTTAGCATGTATATCAGTCAACATAAACTAGGTTATGATGCAGTAACAAATACTATAAAAAATTTCATGGCTTAATACCACAAAGTTTATTTCTTATTTATGAAGAGTCCACTCTAGGACAGCTACCAGCACTCTAAGCTTTTTCTCTATAGTGTTAACTCCTTATTCTTATATAATTTCTGGAGCATGAGAAAATAGAAACTGGCCCACTCCCTCTTAAATGCTTTCATTTAGAACATCGGTTCTCAACCTGTGGGTTGCTACCCACAGGAACCATATTAAAGGGCCGTGGCATTTGGAAGGTTGAGAACCACTGATTTAGAGCAACACGTGTCATTTCCATTCATATTTTATTGGCCAAAACAAATCAGATGGCCATGTGACATTTAAAGGAAGTGAAAAGTGTAAGATCCCAACACGTCCAGGACGGGGAAGAGATTCATAAATACTGTGTATACTAGTAGTATCTATCACTGAATAAGTTCCTCAAAGGCATGTATCTTACATTCTTCTTCAACTTTGGCATGTAGAAATGGTTCAAAAAATTATTGTCTACCCCGAGTTACTAGGGCTGCTGTTATCATTCCTTCATTCTCCATCCTATAATAACCTCCTTGACTTCTGATCTGTTACTTCACTGTTAGCACCACATCCCTGCCAGTTGTAAGCCGATAAGAGAAGGGTAAGTCCAGCTCTATGCATTCTCTGTCTTTTCGTGGATCTGAAGGCTATTTTACCCATATTGTTTTTCCCAGAGAATATAAAGCCATCTCTGATATTGCATAGCTTCTAAAAGGGAGTACTTTGGTGACCATAGTGATATTCAGCAATGACTTACGGTATGTAGCAGTTTTTCTAGGATGAGTTAGCAAGCTTAATTCTCCAACCTCATATATATCGAATCCTCAAATTGGAATTTGTTTAAACTCATGTTTATTGCTTTCTCTGTCACTCTTTGTTGATAGAGGGTAGGTATATTTTCTCCATTTTTGCATTAGAGAGCAAAGCGTCATGTTTTAAGCTTCTAACTTAATGTGTATCAAATCCTCAAGCCAGAATCATTTAACTTCATGTTTAATGATTCCTCTATCACTGTAGATTGTTAGTATTTTCTTGTATAGTTATTCTGACCTGTAGCTTCCTGAGGCACTAAATGTCAATCTTGTTTAAGTGCTG
This sequence comes from Perodicticus potto, assembly GCA_963574655.1. Lineage (NCBI taxonomy): Eukaryota > Metazoa > Chordata > Mammalia > Primates > Lorisidae > Perodicticus > Perodicticus potto. The sequence goes on from CAUYRH010088567.1 coordinate 7,472, forward strand.
GACAGTGATTTGTTGCTCAATGATTATTAAAGCCAGATTTCTGTTGGATCCTTAACCTTTCAGAGACATGTTGCATTCTTCATAGTCAAACTTGTAGGGTCAATAGCTACGCACCTTGATAAAATTCAGGGTAAAGGCTAAGGTGAAAGTACCAATATTAAAATGTATGTATAAAGACCAAAGATTATGGTTCAGTGCCTGTGGCTCAACGGGCTAAGGCGCCAGCCACGTACACCTGAGCTGGCGGGTTCGAATCCAGCCCGGGCCCGCCAAACAACAATGACGGCTGCAACAAAAAAATGGCCAGGCGTTGTGGTGGGCGCCTGTAGTCCCAGCTACTTGGGAGGCAGAGGCAAGAGACTCGCTTGAGCCCAGAAATTGGAGGTTGCTGTGAGCTGTGATGCCACAGCACTCTATCCAGGGTGACAGCTTGAGGCTCTGTCTCAAAAAAAAAAAGACCAAAGATTAAAGTTAGTTGATTATATGTGTCAATGCAGCATAAAGAACAAAAATTTTCCTTGAGATACTGGGAGAAGACTTGAGTGTTGAATTTAGAAGGATCAATGAAATATGTTAACAGAGAACTACTGCTTTAATCTTGCTGATTTAAAATTAGATCCATATGGTGGTTCTGCCAAAGAAATACAGCAAAAGTGCATATCAGCATGAATAGCTATTTAGCTATCGATGCTTTCTAGAAACTTACAATTGCCAAAAACATGGCCCATGGAAAAGCTTTATTCAAAAAACTTTTTCCAAATTCTTGATAGTAGTTAGTAGCTAGAACTTTGAGGTCAAAGAAATGTAGAATCAAATGCCATTGCTGTCCTTAATATTTATCTATGTTCCTTCCTTTGTTAAAGAAATGGTTTAAAAGAATATTATTTAGAGTTGTTCATGTCATGCTCTTAGCCTTGTGACTGGTATAGGGTTAGTAAAAATTCTCCTCTCCTTCCTACCTTTTCTTCTTTTCTTCCTCTCCCTTCTCCTCCTTCCGTATTTCCTCTTCCTCCTCCTCCTCTTCTTCCCTTTCTCCTATGCCCTCCTCCTCTCCTTCTTTTCTTCTCAGTACTCCTCTTTGTCCTTACTGAAATGACCCCTTGGAACTGACATACTTTAATTAAAACTGTCATATCCCCTGGTCAGTATACTATGTGGGTTCATGAATTTCATATTTTTTCTGATTTTTTAACTTTTGAAAATGTTTGTGTAAATGTCCCTGTTGATTATGACAGGCTTGATGAGACTGGTGCCTATTCCACTCCCCAGGCTCAGGCTGCCTGCAATCCCCAGGCACTCAGAGCTCCCAAGCAGCATTTCAAGCTTAGACAAAAATTATTATTATTATTATTATTTTTGAGACAGAGTCTGACTCAGTCGCCCTTAGGTTGAATGCCATGGTGTCGTAGCTCACAGCACCCTCAAACTCTTAGGCTCAAGAGATTGCCTCAGCCTCCTGAGTAGCTGGGACTACAGGTGCCTGCCACAACGCCTGGTTATTTGTTTGAGATGGGGGTCTCACTCTTGCTCAGGCTGGTCTCAAACTCCTGAGCTTAAGCAATCCGTCTGTCTCAGCCTCCCAGAATGCTGGGTTTACAAGCATAAGCCACGGTGCCCAGCCCCTGACAAAAATTCTTGATTCCCAGGCCCCTGCTGGCTCACTTGCCACCATATGCCAAGGAGCTACTGACCTTATTTAGATTTCATTAATTGCTTGCAAAATGCCATAACCTGCCAAATTGAGAACGTAGAAGCTACTAGAATTTTAACTAGTCAGCTTGCTTATAAAAATGCTAATTCAGATTGACAAAATGTACTGCCTCCTTTAAAATAACATAATCTCACCATTGCTGATATGAACAAAGCTTGTCAGAATATTGGCACCCAGAGTCATAAAGCACAAGCTTTGGTATCAGCTTTACAACTTCCACGTCAGTGCTATTTATTTGTTTATTTTTACTTTTTATTTTTGAGACAGAGTCTCACTTTGTTGCCCTCAGTACAGTGCCATGGCATCACAGATCACAGCAACCTCAAACTCTTAGGCTTAAAGCAATTCTCTTGCCTCAGCCTCCCAAATAGCTGGGACTACAGGTGCTATAGAGATGGGGCTATTTTTAGAGATGGGGTCTCACTTCGGTTCGGGCTGGTCTCAAACCTGTGAGCTCAGGCAATCCACTGGCCTCAGCCTCCCAGAGTGCTAGGATTACAGGTGTGAGCCACCACACTCGGCCCATGAAGGACATTTAAACTTGCGTCCTTAATAATAACTTCTAAAACACCAATAGTGCTAATACACTCCCTATGAAAAAATGTCCCAGATATAATAAAGAATTTTATTGGTCGAATTAATGTCACTCAAAATTTGACCTCCCACGTAATTCCTTGTCAAAAAAGTGGAAGAGGAGTACAGGTTCCTGCACCCCTCAAAACTCAGGGAGCCAAGTCTCTAAGGATACCGCAAACTAGATCCTGAATTTAAACATCCCCCTAATCAGCAGAGACTTACTGATTTAGTATAATTTCCTATTAGAACAATAAAAATTTATGATTTACTTTTGGCTCATGACAAAGGTAAAAGAGAAAAAATAGCAATGGAAACATGTATTTCCATGAGGGGACCTCTTCCACCCAGTAAAGCAGAATGCATCATTGGTAAAACAATGCTACCTGGGAACTCAAATAATGCCTGGCATCCTTCCACATGATTTTACAGGGCAAATTAAAGTTACGTTTTTTTAAGTCCTCCCCCCTCAATTTTTCCCTAAGGGTACTCCTATTGTTCAAATCATTTTAATGCCATATGACTTCCCTTTTATGGAGGAAGATATTAATGTATAACCAGATGTTCTTTTGACTACTAAATTAGGAAAATCTATACCACCTTTGACTATAAGAGTCAACAAAAAACCTATCACGGGTTTAGTTGATTCAGGGGCAGATGTAACTATTATTGCCACCAAAGATTTGGGAAGCACAGGTTTCTCCTTTATTGCTGGCTTAGGAGGGGTTAAGTGCCCTAAGCAAAGTAAATTTCTGCTCCTTTGGGTCAGCCCACACAATCAGCCAGCTACACTCTGGCCCTTTGTTTGAGACTTCACCTATACTTTGTGGGGCAGAGATTTGCTGGTACAGTGGAATGTTTAAGTTACTACAATCTCAAATTTATCTTAAAGGCTACTGAGGTAAAACCACTCTGATTATAATGGAAACCAACTCCCCCAGTTTGAGTGGATCAGTGGCCTGTAAAGATGTAAAGACTTACTCAAACCAGTGCAAAAATTAGTGTAAGAAAAGAGCTCCAGTTCAGTCATATAGAACCTCAATCAGAGGATGAAATATTCCAATGTTCTGCATAACCAAAAAGTCTGGAAAATGGAGATTAATTCATGACTTAAGGTTAGTGAATGCCTACATTGTTCCTATGTAGGCTTTACAACCCAGGACTTCCTAATCCTGCTTTAATTATCCAATAATACTTTCTTTTGGTTATTGATTTGAAGGACTTTTTTTTTTTTAAAGTCCTTTACATCCTTCTGATAAGAAAACTTTGTGTTTTGCAAACCCAGCATTAGTTGTGGGGCACCTATGGAATGCTACTAATGGAAAGTTTTACCCGAAGGAAAGATTAACAGTCTCACTTTATGTCAGCTCTATGTTGCCAGCACACTCATTCCCACTTGGGGCAAGTTTCCATCTGCCTTAATATATCATTATATGGATGACATTTTATTGGCACATCGGGATAACATTTTTCTCTCCCAAATGCTTCAACATCTAACCATTTCTTTTTATTATTATTAAATCATAGCTGCGTACATTAGTGCAATCAAGGGGTACAATGTGCTGGCTTCATATACAATCTGAAATGTTTTCATCAAACTGTTTAACATAATCTTCATGGCATTTTCTTAGTTACTGTATGAAGACATTTGTAGTCTGCATTTAGTAAGTTTCGCCTGTACCCTTCTAAGATGAACCATAAGTGTGGCCCCACCAATTACCCTCCCTCCACCCCAACCTCCCCCCTCCCCTCCTTTCCCATATTCTTGTACTATAGATGGGTTATAGCCTTTATATGAAACCTTTAAATTAGCTTCATAGTAGGGCTGAGTACATTGGATACTTTTTCTTCCATTCTTGAGATACTTTGCTAAGAAGAATATGTTCCAGCTCCATCCATGTAAACCTGAAAGTGGTAAAGTCTCCATCTTTCTTTAAGGCTGCATAGTATTCCATGGTATACACGTACCACAATTTATTAATCCATTCGTGGGTCAATGGGCACTTGGGCTTCTTCCAAGACTTAGCAATTAAGAATTGGGCTGCAATAATCATTCTGGTACAGATGTCTTTGTTATAATGTGATTTTTGGTCTTCTAGGTATATACCTAGTAAAGGAATTATAGGGTCAAATGGCAGGTCTATTTTTAGAGCTGTAAATACTCTCCAAACATCCTTCCAAAAGGAACGTATTAGTGTGCATTCCCACCAGCAGTGTAGAAGTGTTCCCTTTTCTCCACATCCATGCCAACATCTCTGGTTTTGGGATTTTGTGATGTGGGCTGATCTTACTGGAGTTAGGTGATATCTCAAAGTAGTTTTGATTTGCATTTCTCTGATGATTAAGGATGGTGAGCATTTTTTCATGTGTCTGTGGGCCATGCGCCTGTCTTCTTTGGAGAAGTTTCTCTTCAAGTCCTTTGCCCATCCTGAGATGGGATCACTTGTTCTTTTCTTGCCAATACGTTTGAGTTCTCTGTGGATTATGGTTATTAAACCTTTGTTGGAGGCGCCCCTAAATGTCTTAACACAATAACTAAGAAATTGCCGTGAAGGCTATGTTAACTAGTTTGATGAAAACATTTCAAATTGTCTATAAAACCAGCACATTGTCGGCTCGGCGCCTATGGCTCAACAGGCTAAGGCGCCAGCCACGTACACCTGAGCTGGCATGTTAGAATCCAGCCTGGGCCCGCCAAACAACAATGACAGCTGCAACCAATAAATGACCAGGTGTTGTGGCGGGCGCCTATAGTCCCCGTTACTTGGGAGGCAGAAGCAGAAGACCCACTTAAGCCCAGGAATTGGAGGTTGCTGTGAGCTGTGATGCCATCGCACTCTATCCAGGGTGACAGCTTGAGGTTCTGTCTCAAAAAAAAAAAAAAAAAAAAAACAGCACATTGTACCCTATGATTGCATTAATGTACACAGCTATGATTTAATAAAAAATAAAATAAAATAAATAAAAAAGATAAATAAAATAATATATATATTTAAATATACTATAATTCTACACCATGGTCGGGCACAGTGGCTCACATCTGTAATCTCAGAACTTTGGGAGGCCAAGGTAGGCGGATCCCCTGAGCTCAGCAGTTTAAGACCAGCCTGAGCAAGCGCAAGACCCCATCTCTAGAAAGAGCCAGGTGTTGTGGTAGTTGCCTATAGTCCCAGCTACTTGTGAGGCTGAGGCAAGAAAATCACTTGAGCCCAAGAGTTAGAGGTTGCTGTGAACTACGATGCTACGGCACTCTACCGAGGGTGACAAAGTGAGACTGCCTCAAAAAAAAAGCTATTTCTGTATCACCACAATAACAAACACCATCATTTATGTTCCAGACACTGGCTGAAGTACTTCATACACAACATCTCAGATAATTTTCACAATAACACTGTAAGACAGATATTATTACTCCTATTTCATAGAACAAGAGTTGAAGTTCACATCAAACAAATGTTTTCTCTATTATCTCATAGTTACTAACCAGTAAAACCAGGATTTCCACCTAAGCTCCCCTGACTACAAAGCCAGTGTGTACTAAACAACCATACCAGATAAACAGATATGTAGACACAGATATAGATATTTTTAAGATTTTTTTTTTTGAGACAGAGCCTCAAGCTGTCACCCGGGATAGAGTGCTGTGGCATCACAGCTCACAGCAACCTCCAATTCCTGGGCTCAAGCGAGTCTCCTGCCTCTGCCTCCCAAGTAGCTGGCACTACAGGCACCCGCCACAACGCCTGGCCATTTTTTGGT
>CAUYRH010088568.1:0-25619 GCA_963574655.1 Perodicticus potto
TGTGACAGGCACCAGGGGGGCAGGGCTGAGCATTTGCACTGTGACAGGCACCAGGGGTCAGGGCTGAGGGTCTGCACCGTGACAGGCACCAGGGGGACAGGGCGGGGGGGCTGCACCAGGACCGGCCCCAGGGGGACAGGGGGGAGGGGCTGCACCATGCCAGGCACCCGGGGGGCCGGGCTGCGGGTCTGCACCGTGACAGGCACCAGGGGGACAGGGGGAGCATCTGCACCGTGACAGGTACCAGGGGGACAGGGGGGGCGTCTGTACACTGAGGCTTCCTGGCATGATTTCTGGCGTGCTCCCCTCCCCCGCCCCAGCACTCCCACAGTGCGGAGGTCCCTCCTCCCTCCCTCTGCTCCCCAGCCCAGGCTGGAGCCGTCTGTGCAAGCGCAGCACGCGGGCAGGCAGGCAGGCGGTGGGTCCCTTCTGCAAGGAGCAGCCACAGGGCCCCGGCCTTGTGGAAGGACCTTGCCCTTTTTCTTTCTCTCTGACTCGGGGGGTGACGGAAGTTGAGTCTGCAGGCAATTCCTCAGGGCCTTTGAACACTGAGTCCTAATCTAGTGAAATGTTCTGGGGTGTGTTTCTAATGAACTCAGACAGGTCAGTGTGCCTTGGAGTAAAGGCCTGTCTTTACCACGTGCATGTGAGTGTGAGCATGTGTGTGATTGCGGGTAGGAGGGGACACCACGGACAGACGCGGTGTACGTGCCCGTGTGCGTGTGCGCGTGTGTGTCTGGGGATAGTGAAGAGTGCTGAAATGCCAAGTAGAAGCAGCAGGCGCCCGAGCTCCAGGTCGCTCTGCCCGTGGTCTTGACAGCGAGCGACGTGCAGAGCAGGCTGACGAGCACAGTGGCCGCGCTGTTGGGAACTGGGGTCCCCTCTGCTCCGCCAGCGGCCTCCGGGTTCCCCCAGCAGGTGGGACTGACCGGGCCGGCAGGTAGCTGCTCCCGGAGTGCTCCGAGGACGGCGGCCGCGTCTGTCCGTGGTGTCCCCTCCTTCCCGAGCTGCGCCCCGCAGCCGGAGGCCGGAGCGCGGTTTCTGCAGGGCGTCGGGCAGGGAAGGCGGTTTGCTCGCGGACGCCCCGCACCGCAGGCAGAGCAGGGCCAGAGGGGCCCTCAGATCCAGGCGAGGCCCGAGGACTGCTGGACAGCCCCTCTGCCCGGCCAACCGGGACCCAGGGGGGTGGTTGACAGCCGAATATTCACACGTCCATTCGTGCACAGGACGCCCGCGTGGAAGCGCTGGATTCCACGTTCATGCAAATGGTGGCAAGACGGGCGAACAGACATTTTCCTTTATAAATGGATTGTGAAAATAAAAACTACTTAATGAAAATAAAAGAACTGAGCCTGGTGTTTTCAATTTCCTCGGTGGAAAGTCATTTTCCCAGATTCAATGGCCTGTTGCTACCTTCCTGGCTGATCTGTCTCAGGCCAGAATTCTCGGAGTGCCCTTGAATTCATTTCTGTGTTTTCAATGCTTTAGAATTGTACATGGCCGACACTTCACTTTATTGCTAGAATTTGGTGAATAGTAGCCGGTGGATGCTACACTTCTGTGGCCCTCAGCCCTCCTAACTCTCTCTCTTCTCCCTGTCTTGGCCCCAGAGACAAGAGCACTTACTGTTTTATTTTATGGCCATCCTGAAAATAGACTTTGGCTCCTGCAATAGTGGAGTGTCGGGAATTCTAATGAGGAAGAAGCCAGCGTCCAGCCCTCCCCTCAGACCAAAGAGGGGTGACGTCAACCCGTCCAGGAAGGGTTGAATTGATTTTAGGAGTGCTCTGAGGGTCGATGCACCAGTGGACTGTAGGTCAGGTGAGACTGCTCACTCACACGGCACTGTTGGTTCTAACACCAGAGTCCCTAGAAACCACCCAACACATGCCCTTCAAAATATTCAAGGGATTAGTGAGTGTTGATTTGTTTTAAGCCTATATTTTTTTTACTTGCCATTATTCTAGATTTAAAATGGTCAGACATCTTCAGCTTCCGATGTGAGGATTGTCTTTCTCCTTTTAGGATTGGGGTCATTTCTCCAAACTAGAATTTGCTCTTTTGTGCTGACTCCTCCTTTCCCCCCACCCCACACATCGTGGTGCTTCAGTGTAAAGGGTGCTATAAAATGTTTTCTCTGTTTCCATTTCTGTTACATGAGATGGATAACTAGCATCCAGTGTGTGAAAAGCTGGTATTGTGACCTGTTTGTAAGAGGCATCATCCAGTGAGACCCTGTCTCCAAATCAAAGCCGGATAAACTCATCTCAACCCAAACCCAACAAGCAATGAAAACCCCAGCACCAGTGTATCAGTAAATGAATGACACTCCTTCTCTCAACTCCGGAATATGGTCAGGTTTTTACATCGCTACTGTTTTAATCATTTGCTTTTCCTCTTGTAACTTTCATTAGAACTTGCTGGTTTAGCTAGTGATTGATGAGTTAATTAATTAGAAAAGAGTTATAAAATTCTTTGAAAAATAAACATACGACTTATGGCAGGGCTGTATTAAGTGGTGTTAAGAAGATCATTAAATTCTCCGAACTACTTACCAAAAAAGAAAAAAAAAATCCCTTTAAAATTCAACTGCAATGACTTCAGAAATTCTGCTAACCTTTTTAGTAACTAACCTTAATAACTCAAGCTTTTTGTTTCTTGCTTTTTAGTTGATTCCATAGACATTTTTCTGCTGGGGATAATTCCCGATATATATTTCTGACAGTGACAGTTGCTAAAAACATTCCTGAAACTACTCTCCTCCCATTCAATAATTTATTATGCGTACCAGAAACATGTGCCCTATAGCCTGTCCTCAAGAAACTTAGAACACACATAAAATAGTAATTCATAATGTAGGGCAGAATCTGTCATGTCAAATGGAGGGGGTAGAATAATCAGGGTCCTGGGCGTGAAGACAAAGACCTCCTTCTGGGTTGTCCTGGCTTCCGACGGAATCCAACAGGGTAGGTTGAAACTTTACATTGATCTTCAAGGGATTGATTCTATAGTCTTTGGGCTGGTGGAATTCATTCCAGCTAAATGCAGAGGTGAATATACTTGATTCATGCTTACAATTTGGTGTGGCAGGCCTGGCTTCAATGATGAGTTCTTTCAAATTTGGGCTAAGTTTGGAAAGGATATCAGGGTAAAAAACACTTCAAAATGTCAGGCCGAAGAAAATAGTACTTACCTTCTAAAGATGTAGACTATTTCATAATACCTACAGTTTTCTGAAGGTGAAATCAAATTCTCACTTTTAAATTGGTGGAAGGTCATCTTGTTTGGCAGAATGATGACCCAATCTAGAGGGAGGAATTATGCCACGATGGAAGAAAAGGGAAAATGGTACTCTAGCTGTGGCTAGCAGGGAGCAATATTAGTGGGCTCCTTCCTCTTTTCTAATAATTACAAGAGGGGGAGGAAAAAAAATCGACCCAAATCTGTCAAGATGCCTTTCACCTAGCACTGTTCAATACAGACTGGGTGGATATACGAATAAATAACCATTTGGTTGATGAACCCAATAAAATGAACAAGAACCATCATGTAAAGCCTGCAAGGAAATTGCCTTTATATAACCCACTTTCTGCTTCATTAAAGATTAACTCATTTTTATCTACTTATGACATGAAACTGGACAAGGAAATGGATCCTTTTTACTCTGTGTTTGAAAGACAAATGAAGAGCACAGGCAGGAAAAATACTAAAACAAAACAAGACGAAACAAAAAGCCTGACACATCCCACACGGTAACAAGCTAAAATCATCTGTTGATCGGTCGTCCCTTGGGGGAACGGTAGCTAAACAACCTCTTACCAAAGGACATTTAAATGTTTTCCAGGTGGCTTTTACTCTGTCAGAACCCATTATGCTGAACGGGAATACATATTTACAGGCTGCTAATACCAGCTGAAGAGGAACCATACTTGAATTATTTCTAAGTGTCCTGGGAGCCCTGAGGTAGCTAAAAGCATCTCTGCTTAGATGGTGCTGTCAGTCAAGCACAGCTGTTACCTGAGTTGTCATTAACCCACAGTCAGGAAATGGAACTTGAACCTGAACCAAGCTTCTATTTCCTTGCACATGAAATTCAGCAAAACAATGGAGAGCTAAAAAACATACTGTCAGTGTGTGAGGCTTTGCATTTTAAAGGTACAAGTAATCTAGTAATGCGTTTTGGACCAGTTAGTCAAGAGCCAAATTTGGTTTCTAATCTTGACCAGTTTTCTCCTGGCTATTCCTGCAAAGGTGGGTCTCCCTTCAATGAAGATGTCATTATTGTCGTATTATTAGATGATGGCTCGTATATTGTTGTTATCTGTAAGTTGTTTAGTGAACTCAGGGGACATGGACTAAGTCCAATTTATTTTTTAACATAAAATATCATCCAGTTTTATGCCAGTTTCCTCTTGGATGATAAACCCTGGGGTTGCCTTTGAGAACCACTGCAGTGAAAGCACATACAGCTCTGATTTTCAGTTTCTCCGTCTATTTTATACACTAAAAGGTTGGATTAAATATGTCCAGGTCCTGTCCTAGTAATTTCTGACCCTGTGACTACGACACAGTTTCCATCCAAGCTGGACCTGAAGAGCTCACACCTGAAGAAGGAAGGCTTCCATGCGCCAACGCCAGTTTACAGGTGCACTCTTGGACCCCTCTTTTCCAACCGTTTGTCTTGTTTGGTTAGAGTAATGTTTTCTGGACCAGCGCCATCAGCATCACCTGGGGACTTTTTAGAAATGAAAACTTTAAGCCCCACCCCAGACCTTCTAAACCAGAAACTCTGGGCGGAGAGCCAGCTTTCTGAGTTGAATGAGGCCTCTAGGTGATGCTGAGGTACGTTAAAGTTCACCGATTCTGTACCCTGAATTTAACCCATAATATTACAAATATCCTCTGTTTTTCATCGGAGATTGGGGTACACTGCTGGGCCAGATCTTGAGCTATCGATTTGTGTTAGCTTTCAATAAGGCTTCCGGGACATCGCTCGCTTTGATCTCGAAGACCAGGCAAACGAAACCTCCTCCACACTCCCCAGTGCCAGCCTGTCTCTGGTCACTCCTGTCTTCTTGTTCCACGTTTCACTCATCTTTTGTCCTCCCCACTTCCATATCATGGCTCATACTATTTTCTCTATTGCCCAAAACAAATTCTGGAATTTCTTGCTAAAAATCCAGATATTTCCTCTGGAATGCTCCTAAAATTCATCATGTGGAATGGCACTACTCAAATGGAACACAACACAGCACCTGCAAGAGGTTTTTGAAATGCAGATTCCTGTGTTCCATTCCAGCCAACTCACTGAATCAGGATTTCTAGGGTGCAGAAACTCTGCTTTTAACCAGATGCTTAGGAGATCCCGGCAGAGCCAGATGAGGTGTTTGCAAATCATTGAACTAGAACAGAAGTTGGCAAATTTATTTTGCAAAGGGCCACAAAGTAAATATTTTGGGATTTTGGGCCGTACAATCTCTCTCACAACTGCTGAATGAAGCTCAGCCCACACTTTGCTGTTGCAATGCAAAAGCAACCATAGACATGTACAGGCAATTGAGTATGGTAGTGTTCCAATAAAACTTTATTTAAAAAAACAAGGGACAGGGCTCTAGCTTGCTGACTCCTGAGCTAGATTATGATTTACTTTGATAATATGCATTATGGTGTTTAAAATATTACTCTACACTAAAGCACGTGCTTTTGAAATGAACTATTAAATAGAGAAACCTCAAATAATGTGGTTATTAGAGTATGATAATTCAAAATAGACAATTATCACATAGTAACATTACTATAGTAGTGTCATATGTTGCTAATCCATGGGGATACATTTTGAGAAATGAAACAGGAAATTTGGTCATTGTGCAAACATCATAGAATGTATTTGAACCTAGATGATAGAGCTTAATGCACACATAGGCTGTGTGGTATAGCCCATTGCTCCTGGGTTACTCAATACACCTGTATTTTAGTGTATTGAGTTCTGTAGGAAAGCATAACACAATGAAAAGTATTTGAACATCTAAAGATATCTAAACATAGAAGGGTTACAGTAAAAATTTGGTATAAAAGATAAAAAAAAATGGAGTGCTTGTACCTGTAGGACCCTTCCCATGAATGGGAACTGAAGTTGCTCTGGGTGAGTGAGTGAACGTGGAGGCCCAGGACATTCCAGTACAGTGGATTTTAAAAACACTGCATGAGTAGGCGACACCAAATTCATACAAATATTTTCTTTCTTAAATAATAAATTAACCTGAGCTTACTATAACCTTTTTACTTTATAAACTGCTTAATTATTTTAAGACTTTTTAACTCTTTTGTAATAACACTTAGCTTAAAATACAAACATGTTGCACAGCTGCATGAATATATTTTCCTTGTATTTTTATTCTATAAGCAATTTTATCTTTTTAACATTTTTATTTTTTACGTTTTAAGCTTTTATTGTTGAAAACCAAGAGGCAAACACACATTAGCTCAGGCCTACACAGGGTCGGGGTCCTCAATGCCTCCGTCTTCACGTCCACAGCGCGCTGCACTTGGGGTCTGCAGGGGGTAACAGGCACGGACGGCCGTCTCCTAGGGTGACAAGGCCTGTGTCTGGATACCCTCTGAGGGCCCTGCTAACTTTTTTTTCTTATAAGTAGAAGGAATTCATTATAAAAAATGATAATAAAAAGCATAGTAAATATATAACCAGGATTGGTGGTTTATTGTCATTTGCAGTTGGGATGCTCTGGAGGTGACTATACGTGCCCTGGGCTCACGTGGCTGACAGCACAGTGGCACACCTGCAGCAGCTTGACCACAGACACGCCAATGCATGAATGCACTGTGCTGTGATACTACGACAGCCACGCCGTCACTAGGTGATAGGGAAGTCTCGGTGTCACTGCCCTCCTCTGGGCCCACAGGCACACGTGCAGTCCCTGCTGGCCGGGATGCTGCTGTGCACTGTGGGACTAGTATGGCCCTGAGTAAAATCGAGCTCACATCTGGAAACTCTTGGTGGTCTGGGGAGAGGGAGGATGGAAGCATGGAGCATGCGTCTGAATGTTAATTTGGCCTGCTCGTTTCTCGGGTTTCCATCTACAAATTATACTCTACCTAACTGATTTCCCAACAAAGGATTTTTGAGGAGTAATTTGCTTAAAGCTTAAAAAATGTGAGATCGATGCTAAATGTTATTGCAGAAAGAGGTTTCCAAGGCAGAACCAAGAAGCAGCAGCACTGGAACTGTGTTTTCTGCTTCAGGAGCAAAAGCTTTAGTGAAATATGTTCGGGAAAGTGTCACTTTGCCCCCAATTCAGATGTCACTCTGCTCCCCCATTTTACCCGGGAAAACCTCAGATCCACTGTGTGGGTGATACTGAAGGCCGCGAGGATCAAAGTAGATTTAAAGTTGCTAAGAGGAAGCAGATGTCCTCCTTAGCTGGGCAAAGGATTCTGAGAGTTTGCAATGAAATACAAACTTCCTGAAGGCCCCCTGGGAGCTTCCTTAGACCGTCCTGCCTTTGTTTATGCCTCTCCTATGCAAAACTGGTGGAATGCGTGGTTCTGGGAGAGTCAGAGGAAAGTAAATGAGCTAGAAACAATAAGGAACTCTATACTTGGAAAAAAATTGGAACAGATGTTATCCTTAAAGGGGGAAAAAAGTAGGACAAGATTAGAATACTCATTTTCCTCAATTCTGTTATAAATATATACCTTTAAAGATCTATCTCTGAGTTACCCTGGCTGGCTGGATTACCAATTCTTTCCCTTCAGGACTTTCTGCTCTCACTTTTTTCCATGTGGAATTTTTTCTTAATTTCCCCCCTAGATTATCACCTTTTCTCTACAGCCGCTAGTTGAGATGTGGTTGCAAAGGAAAGAATAGCGGTGACTCTTAAATTGGATCTGAAATCAGCATGAAACTAACGCTTTGAAGACTGATCTGAATGGAGGTGGTTATATTTTCTGTCAGAAAAAATGTTCAAAGACCTGTATTTCTTCCTGATCATAATGGCATCATGACCACGTGGAGAAATGCTAAACAGATATAATGTTTTGTTTATTTTAGGAAAGAAAACCTGAGGTGAATGTAAGTCCAGAGAGAGGAGAGATCGTAACAGATTCAAGACCAGCCTAAACAACTGAAATATCCTCAGTTCTTGGATTTCTGGAGATAGATTTACCTGTTGAGGCCACAGGCTATAGTGGCAGACTCATTTCTGCTCTTCTGGATAAATCAATGAGAGATTAATTGGTCAAATGTATAGTACAACTCCAATGATTATGGTGATTTAGCGACACAATCGATGAATTTAGTTTCCTATATACTTTGTGGAAATCTGTTAATTTAGGAATAGACCCTGGTGCCATTATTGGGAACTAAGACAGATATGGATAGATTTAGGGAAAGAGAGAACATATCTTTGGAAAGCTGTAGGGCATTTATCTGTGAGTTTGTAGAAAGACTGGATGGCTTGCAGTTTGCGGGACTGAGGAAGAAAAATTTATGTAGGCTCCACCGAGAAATTATTATAACTAAGTAATATAAAGGTATCTTAAACTGTACGCAGCTCATCCTAGAAACCAAATCTCAGTCCCCTTCTCCTGTGTAGACCTGAAGCAGACATCAAGAATCTTTTGCATGGATCATTTCCTGCCTATGGCATGTAGGGTGGACTTAATGGCTCATCTTTGAAATAGCAGTGGCAGGCTACGGGCTTATCATGAGGAATTGGATGAATTGGTCTACCCTCTCAAGTGCCATGAGTTATTGAACATTACGGCTGAAAGGCACACTCACTATTCCACTTTTGTACATGAAGAAATCGACATTCAAAGAAGACAACTTTTCTCACACTTTTTTTTTTGTTGTTGCTTTTAACAAACATTTATAGAGCTTTCCAGTTTACATAGTGCTTCCTTGTTTTTATCGGATTCCTACCACAACCCTGCAATATGATCACTGTTGTGCTAAATCCACTTTATAGATGAGAACATTGGGGCACAGGAAGATGAAGTGAAATATCACCCATGTCTTCTCCCCACCCCATCCCCCGTGGTATCTCTTACGCCCACCTGACCACTAAGTCCAGGGGAAACAAACGCAATACCGCCAATAGCCCTGTCTCTCCTGCTACGGACCAGCCCACCTGACATTTTTCTCTTGCTCACAGCAACAATCTCATTGACTCGTTTTCTGCCAGGATTGATCCCAATCCATCTCCAAATATTTAGAACAAAGATATGATCACATTACTGCTAAGTTTAAAATCTTGAACAATTCCCATGTGTGTGTCAGTCATGTGTGGCATAGGTGCTCCTTTAATCTGCCTCTTCCTGTGGACTTTCCTCCACATTCAGCACCCTCTACCCATCCACACCCCTATGCTGCTTTCCATTTTGTAGTTCCCAATGTCACAAGTCAACTGATAATGGGAGAGCAGAAAAGGGAACCAACCATCGCTTTTAGCTTGATGGTGGGAAGACTAGATTCACTGAAGTCATTTGAATATTACTAGAATAGTCCCAGTTATTGGATAGCTACTCAGCAAAGATTTGCTAAATGAATAGTCGATTGAAAGGTGAGTTTTTTTATTCCTTTCAAGGCCAAAGTTGAAGTATCTCTATTCATTCATTGCTGTCAGGAAGGCATGTTTTACTTTCCCCAGATTCTTGATATTTAATGATTTAAATGAAGGTTTCATTTAAGGTTTATTTTTTTCTCTCCAAACCTCTTTAATACTCTTCAATCAGTTTGAAGGTTTTAGATATTGGTTGGTCATTTCTTAAAGATTGTGTTAGGTTCTTCCAGAGAAATAGAACTGATATGGGTGGTGTGGATAGATTGACAGACCTCTAGGAATAGGTTTATTATGAGCTATCAGTCTATATGATTACGAAGACCATGATGTTCTCCAATCTGCTCCCTGTCAGCGGCAGACCCAGGATTACTGATGGTGTGGTTTGAAGGCCTCGGAGCTGGAGGGCCAGTGGTGTCCATTCTAGTTCAGGTCTGAAGATTTGAGAACCAAGAATGCTGAGCTGGGAGAGGACTGATATCCCAGTTCATGGAGTTAGGTAGAGTTAATGCAATTTTTTTTTTGCATTTTTGTTTTATTCAGGCCCTCAGTAGATTGGATGATGTCCAGCCCACACTGTGGAGGGCCGTCTACATTACTCAGTCTACCAATTTAACATTAAACTCTTCTAGAAACACCTTGGCAGATACGCCCAGAAATAATGTTCAGCTGGCTGAGCGTCCTGTGGCTCAGCAACATCAGCACATAAAATCAACCATCAACATGTACGTAAATGCATCCCTCGAATAATTTGATCTTGTAGAATATTTAACGAGCATACTATCAGTTTATTAAATTGGTATAAGTTGTGAAGCTTGTATAATAGTAGAAAGTCTTTTTCTTTCCCTGAATTTGATAGGTGTTGATTTCTTTCAAGCTCTACTTGTTGTATTCAAGTCTACAACATTTGAACATTTGAATGCATACCTGTTGTTACAGTCCGTATTACACTGGAGGATTCTACTTTGCCCGTTACTTGAGGAGAGAAACAGAGGACGACTTTTTCATTAGCCTTCCACCTGGTCATATTAGCATGAACACTTACGTTTAGCATTGATTATTGAGTTCTATTTTCTGGTGAGCATATTAATGGTGTGTTAACATTTTTCTCCTTTAATCTTTTCAGGAGAGAGGTTTGTCAATTTCTTAATTGACCTCCAAAGTGCTTGAAAATTGAGAGTAATAAACACATGCAAATTAATGTCTATTTATACTGAAGAGAAAAATCCTTTGTGTTAAACAAATATTTGCCCATATCATTTGTTCAATTTTTTTATTAACTTTTTTTTGGGGTCAAAATCATGAAAAACTTGCATGTGCAAACATTTGATTTGACATCATTTACCATCTTTAATAAGCACCTCTATTTCCACCTCCAAAATATTGGGCAGCTGTGCTGGTTTGTGGACACCTCTTTTAAAGGGACTGTCAACCTGATGGATGGAAGTGTGGCAAGAAAGAAGGAAGAGGAAGGGACTCTTGGAAGATTAACCTGGAGGGCACGACCAACCAGTTGAGGGCAATGGGGGCTACCACAATGCTGCACCTTAGCCCGGGCCCTCTGGGTTCCTCAGCAGGCTCCTCTGGGACTGAGAAGGTGACGTGAAGCGTACATGGTGGAAAGTCCAAGTGTGGAGCCTACAACGGGTGCAGATAGCGTTTTTTATGGTGTCGTCTGTATTATTGTAACGGAATCTAAGTGTCAGGAAGTGTAGCTCAGTCACCCTGATGAGTAATTGTACCAAGTCACTATGAGTCCTACTCACACCACTCGTGGTCCCGAGCTGTCTCTGTCAGGGCAAAGACGTGTTTAATTACAGTTGCCTCCCCTGCCGCTGCCCTCAGGTCAGACTGCGGGCTCAGAGTGGACTGATTTCCACGTGTGAGGTCCACTGACCTGCCTGTGACTTAGCTATGACACTGACCCAAGCTTGGTGCCGGCTGCATGACCTCTGATCTGCTGAGCACCTGCGCCGGGCTCTGAACGGTCGTGCAGCCTGAGTCAGGGCACTTCCCACTCCCTGCTCCGACTTATCATGTCTGTCTAGCTGGCCACTGTTGTCACTGCCAAAGTTTGCACTTCTGAATCCTCATTTATTGTCTTTATTTCAATCCAGGGCAGAACCGTAGGGTACTCTACAGCACGTCATTAGTCCTAAACACTGACTGGGGCCCTGATGCGTGTACATCCCCCAGGATGACGGCTGCCGCCTGGTCTCTCCCCACTGTGCCGTTCCAACAGCCCGACATCCTGCCCACTCCGCAGACCTGCCAAGCCTGTTCCTGCAACTGAGCCGGTAATTCTGGCCTTTGCTCTGTGAAAGTAATTAGACATTCCTACCAGCTCCTTGTGCCTCCTGTCTCCCATAAGCCTAAACATCCACCGGGACTCCTGCTCCACGTAGTCTAAATTCTGAAGACTGTAAAGCCCCATTAGTGTGCTTGTTTGTTCATTGATTTGTAGGTGACAAAAATGTGTCAAATGGATTTGTCCCTGGAAGGCAGAAAATAATATGTTCTAGAAGTGAGGAAACGTTTGGGAGCTTTAGACAGGAAGAAAGGTTTCAATAGCCCATGAACTTTCTAATCTCACTTTAATGGACATGCTTTCCTTACATGTCACGGGCTTGCTGCCATCAAAACCTTTGCTGTTATTATGTGTCAGAGCTTTAAAACCTCGAGGTTAGCATCTGGAGCAGAATCATAGCCCGGGCAGATAAATTAAGCGTGGGTCCCTTTGGATGTGAGGAATAGATAGGACATAAATGTCACTGGCTGGCTGAAAAGCCCCCTCTGAATGGGGATGGAGGTGGTTGGAGAAGCATAATTTGTGCCTGTGAATAATGGGCCTCCTTGTGACCATAGGGCGGGAGGGTGAGGAGATGACTGGACTGTGGCATTGCTCTGAGTGGAACAGTCTCCAAGGTGAGGTTCAGGAGGTAGGTCATCTGATTTCTGGGATGGATACAAGCACATTGCTGCTGCAGAGTAAGTGAAGTGAAATTTCAGGAGTGAGCTGAAGACCAGGGAACATTCCCTCCATTTGGCTCTTGCTTATTGGAAGGTGCTCTTGAGCATTCTCCGCTTCGTTATCCAATTATTGGGCCATACAAACAGATGTGGGTAGAAACTTAAGTTACCTTCTCTAATTCAGATTTTTCTGAACGTTAATTCTGACACATACCTGCATCAGGATACTCTTGGGTGCTTATATAAATCCAGATTTCTATGTAGCTAAAACCTATTAAGTGAAAATGCCAAGGGGAGACCCTGTCTTACGTACCCTGAAATTGGAGACTAGTTTTTGAAGACCATTTAGTTTTGTTCAACCAGGGCAACCTTTTGAGAAACTTTGATACACATGAACCCACGCACAGACACAGACGCACAAAATTATATAGACACACACACACAACAACAGTGAATTCTATTCATATTAAGAAACCAATGATTGGCTCGGCGCCTGTGGCTTAATGGGCTAAGGCACCAGCCACGTACACCTGAGCTGGCGGGTTCGAATCCAGCCCGGGCCCGCCAAACAACAATGACGGTTGCAACCAAAAAATGGCCGGGCGTTGTGGTGGGCGCCTGTAGTCCCAGCTACTTGGGAGGTGGAGGCAAAAGACTCGCTTGAGCCCAGGAGTTGGAGGTTGCTGTGAGCTGTGATGCCACAGCACTCGATCCAGGGTGACAGCTTGAGGCTCTGTCTCAAAAAAAAAAAAAGAAACCACTGATAAAGTTTTAGAGTAGTTTGAATGTGGAAAATGCTTTTATTCTATGAATATACTCTGGGTCTTTAGGGATTAGAGGAAGGGTAACCCTGACAGTGTCCAGGGAGGACAGGAACAGACAGACAGGCAGGATGGATGATAGGGCAAGACCCAGTGGGAGTCGTCTGGGAAACAAGCCTGTTCGCAAGTTCTTTAGGAATCGCAGAGAAAAGGAAGTGACTATCACTGCAGTTCTCTTTTCAGGATCTGCATGAAGCCTCCGAGCAACGTGCCTGGGGTTACATTTCTGGCAGTGTTGTGTGATGCTACTGCCATCAGAATTGTCTGTGAACTTTCTCCTCAGGAATTCAAATTTTCTAGAATTTGAGGCTTGCAAAGACAATAAAACCACACAGCTGGGATCCGGGGCTCTGATAACAAGCCCAGTAGACCCAGTGGATGACAGAAAGGAACAGGAGTCTCATTGTCACTGAAGAATGACTGTCTATTAATAGCATGGAGCAGGATGGTACTTCCTAACTGACACCAGTTGTTTAAATGTATTGAAATTAAATAACATAAGAAGTTCAGTCTCCATTTCAAGGCTTAGGAAACCCCAGTGACATTCTGTTGGGCAGCGCAAGCACAGAACATTTCCACCACTACAGAACATTCCGCTGGGCAGCACCAGTCCAGAAGAACTAGCTGCGGTGGGGATGGAAAGCAGAAGAGTTTTCATCTGTGGAGAGATGCTGCCTAATGCAGGGCATGGGCTGAGCATGGGGGAGACAGAAGTGGCTTCGGTGTCAAAAGGGTAAGATCTACTTGTGGGTATATTGGGTTTGGCTACTTTCAACCTGTGAAGCTTGAGCATCATTGTTACAGTTTTTATCTAGGTCAGATCCAGGGCTAACCCCTGGCACTGTCCTTCTCTTGCTCCCCTCTTTGGGAAGGAATGGCGGGGTAATCTGGCCCACCAGGGAATGTGCTTGGAACAGGAAGATTGCCCCAGGATGTCGCAAATCAGGAACTGGGCTTCATGTCCCGAGGTCCGTGTCTGTGCAAATTCACCCGCAGAAGGCAGACATGGGAGAACGAGAAGAAACCAGGTGCTCACTTCATTCAAGTAACTCAAGCACAGAATCCAAGTTCTGCGGCTCTGAGTTGGGCTTAGTAAGCCAGATTCACCAATCGGAGGGAATAAGAATCCCACGGCAACTGGGCCAGCCAGAGCTCTCCCCAGTGACTGAGAGTGTGTGGAAAGAGAAACGGAAGGCGTGCTAGAGGAGAGAGCCAGATGCTTCTAGAGAAAACAGCTCTCTTTGCTTTTGTTCAGAGTCCTCTTTCTCCCCAGGACTCTGATATGAGTACATCTGAAAGGGGCTGGGTTGGGGGAGGGGTCATGGCCCAGTCAAAGCCATCCCCCACCTCCCATAACTAAGGCTGTTTCTTCTTGGGCCACGCTGGTCTTACCGTCTCACTCTGTGTACGTTCTTTCCCAGGAGGCTCTTCAGTTCCCGAAGCAAACAGTCTCCTGGCACAGCCACCCTCCCAGGCAGCCAGACGCAGCTAGACATCAGTAGCTAACAAGGCAGCTGGGACTCTCGCGTGATAAGATTCACGGGCGGCCTGTCAAGTGCCAGGAACTTACGGGGATGTTATTTAGTTGATTACTCATAATAAACCTATGAGAGGGGAATCGCAATATACATTCTGCAAAGCACTGAACGGAGGTTCTGAGAGTTAAATCGTTTGTTCAAAGTCCCTGGGCTGTGCTGGTGGGTAGAGGAGCCCGGAGGCAGTGTCGGTGCTCAGCCCGTCCTTGTGACCGGATGATGCTGCCGATTGAACTTCAGAGTTGGTCCGCGCAACTCCAGGCCTGGCCAATGCAGGTCTCGTGTGTGGGGGGACAGTGCGCAGCAGGGGAGGGGGAAGGGGAGGCTCCCGAAATAGGACCCAGGAGGCTGCATCTCCACAGACCCCGCTGGTGTCAGGTATCACAAATACTGCTGCAAGCACCTAGAATTAAAATTTTACAGAGTTAGATCCCAAAAGACATGAGAAGGAATAATTTCAAATGAAAAACACAGGCGTGAGTCGCTTACCTAGGCAAGCGACTACCTCTGCTTTTTTTCCCCATATAAAATATTCAGAATTTCGTGAGGCTGATGAAATCTATGCAGATTGAAATTGCAATGATTTTACAAGTCAAAGAACCCACCATATTTTGTGTGTGAGCATCAATGTCTGGCAGAAACTCAGCACCCAAGAGCACCCAGAGAAGCTGTGAAGAACCGTCCATTTCCCAGTGTGTCAGCGCTGGGCCCCTGTGGCCGGGCCTTCCGTGGAGAACGTGAGGCGTGCCCTTGGGACGGTGTCTTCTGGTGTTGTCTGCGGTGATTGTCACGGCGAGACACCACCCCAAGAGCACGCCTCACGTTCTCCACCAACGGCCAGGCCACAGGGGTACTGCGCTGGTACGCTTAGGTGAACTCCTTGGAAAATACTGGGAGGAAAGTTAGAGTTGACATTCCCAGATATACAAACCATAGACATGAACTGCTAAGAAATGTGACAGCGGAAAAAATTTGAACCAAAAACTCAGTAGAAATTGGTAGGTTTATATGAACCTTGTTCTGCAGCTTTTACGTTCTTGGAAACCCAATTCCAAGTATTACTCAGGCGGGGCTGGAAGCCTAATGGAGTCATACTATTCTCCAAAACACACAAGCCAATTGATCTGGCTGAGATGTAGGTAGACCAACTTGCACGTCCCATTCTAGGCCCTGGCCTAGTTAAACAGATTCCTTCAATCATTTCTGGGTTAACCAACAAGGATCTAAATCAGCTTTATGAAACAACAATAGTAAGAGTGAGGACAACAATACAGGTGGAAGCCATTAAATATTTTGAAGAGAAATCCAAAAGAAATAAAGATGGAGACTTTACCTCTTTCATGTTTACATGGATGGAGCTGGAACATATTCTTCTTAGCAAAGTATCTCAAGAATGGAAGAAAAGTATCCAATGTACTCAGCCCTACTATGAAGCTAATGTATAGCTTTACTATGAAGAGTATAACCCAGATATAACACAAGAATATGGGGAAAGGGACAAGGGGGGGGGGCGGCGAGGATGGGTGGAGGGAGGGTCATTGGTGGGGCCACTCCTACGGTGCGTCTTAGAAGGGTACAGGTGAAACTTACTAAATGTAGAATATAAATGTCTCAACACAATAACTAAAGAAAATGCCATGAAGGCTATGTTAACCAGTTTGATGAAAATATTTCAGATTGTATACAAAACTAGCACATTGTACCCCATGATTGCATTAATGTACGCAGCTATGATTTAATAAAAAAAGAAAAAAGAAAGAAAGAGGGGCTCTCTTTAAGTATATTATGAAGGGATGAGAGAATTGTTCATGTTTGGCTCAATACTTTCTTTTTCTGTAGGAATTTAATTAAATGTAATAGTATTGAGGATCTGTATTTGAGAAGTTTGAATAAATTCTTGCAGAACCAGAGTACGTTTTCATACACAGTGGACTTGGGCAGCACATCCTCATATCAAACTGAGAAGAATTTATACCAGGATCTGGGGACATGTTTAGCGCAAGCCCCACATCTAGTCGTTGAGCAAGCCCAGCATGTGTCCACAGCCCCGTCTCTGTTTCCACTGCAGCCACTGGTGACCAGGACCTGTCTGGTAACGACCTCCTGGCACATGGCCTGGCTCCCCCACAGATTGGATTAAACTTCAGTCTCCTGGTATTACAGCCCCAACCCAGTGGATGGCTCTCTCTGTTGGCTCCTTCCCTCCTTCCTAACTGGCCTCCAAACTTCTTTCCGCTTCAGGCCTTTAACTTCTATATTCTCTACCAAAATTGGTCCCCGCAAACACGCATATCCTCGGCCTGATTGAAGAGTGACCCCTCTGTATTTGTCCGATCTTACTTTAGACCCTTCCTTGGAGGATCCTCGCCTGGTTATTGGAACGAGACAGGTCCCTGCTATTCCCCATCCCACGCCGTGTTTGTTTCCGTGGGACTCTCAGCAGACCTCGTGCTCACTGAGTGAACTTGCTGTGCTCTGGGTGTCCATCTCCTGTCCACGCTGACCTTCCTTGACCACCGGAACACGCGCCTCGTGCAGCCTTATGGTCTCAGGACCTGGCACCTGCTCGGTGCTCAGCAGGTATTTGTTGAATGAAGAATTCATAATACAAATAAATGAGGAAACAGTCAACTTTTTAAAATAGAAAACTCTAAATGAAGGTTTACTCTGAATGATGACCGCCTTTTAGGTTATTTAACATACTTAATTCACATCAGTGTAATTCATAGGAAAGTTTTTAAGAGTCTGTGATGTAAGGTGAAGTGCGTCAAAAATCATTTTGTGCGGTGGACTGTTAGTTTGGAATACTTAGATTCTTACATTTTGCTGATTTGAAAAGGAAAAGAAAAAAAAACCCGTATCTATTTTTATCTATCTATGTATCTATCAAACTATATATCCCAGGCTCCCTGTAACTTATTTACACATAGAAATGCCTTCTTTTATATTATTTACATACTTAGAAAAGTTCCTTGAACACTGAAAATTTTCTAAATTAAATTATATTTCTGAATGAGCACTGTGGCTCATACTTGTAACCCTAACACTCTGAAAAGCTGAGGCAGACAGATTGTTTGAGTTCAGGAGTTCAAGACCACCCTGAGCAAGAATGAGACTGTCTCTACTTAAAAACAAAGACAGAAAGAAAATAGAAATACTGGCCAGGCATGGTGGTGGATGCCTGAAGTCCCAGGTACTTGGGAGGCTAAGGCAGGAGGATCTCTGGAGCCCAAGAAGTTGAGATTGCTGTGCGCTATGATGTCACCATGACTCAGGGTGACAGAGTGAGTGTCTCACAAGGAAACTGTATTTCTTATGATTTATGTTATTTTATAATCCTTCAATTTTTGATTTATTTTTAATTTGGTGTGATTTCTAATTGCTAGTCTCTACCTTAATTTTATCTGCGTTACATATTTATATTATACTTAAATGTGGAATTATTTGGGGAATACAATATTATTAGGCCATTAGAACAACTTTTCCCCTCCTGCATCTGTCAATTTTTGTTATACTTAAATTTCCTTGCACCTTCTTGGGGTTTTGGGGGCAGATGGTATTTAACTCCTTTATAAGGTTTTACAACCACACAGATTTAAAAAGGTGGGTTGAAATGAAATCGTGTATAGAATAATTTTGATAGTTGTGCTCTCTATCACTTAGACTTCACAAAAAAATCGATTCTTGTGTCATGTTTAAATCTCCCACTTGGGCATTCGTTTGAAGTCAAATTCCAACTCAGTCTTAGACGCTCTGGTTTCTGTCTGGGGTTCTGCACTGGCGCGTCCTGCCTGCCTTGCTTATGCCTTCCTTGGGGTCTGAACGGAAAGCCTCGTGGATTTAGGGTTGGATTAAAGCTGGCATTTGGGGGATTACAGATGGAACACGAAACTTTCTTTCAAATAAGCACAATACATGCATTTCATTTGTCATCTTTTCTGTGGTTCATGAAGGTGAAAAGGGAAAATATTTTGCTACTTCCATTGAAATGAAATTACAGAAATTGTGTGATCATGTGAAGGGTTTGGGCTCATATATTCTCGTTAACAGATTTCTCATAACCAGCTAAGTTCATTTTAATTCATGGGGCTAAAATGTTGTAATGTGTTTGTTGCCCAAATATGTTACTCATTGCAAGGCAGGAGGGTCTCAGCTAATTTTGTGCTTCACAGGGTTGGTTAAGCTGTTCAAGGGAGACACAGGGCTACTTCTTTCATTAGGCTGTATATTCACATCTGATTAACACTTGAACGGTGTTTAGTTAGCAGTGAGGAAAGATGTAAAAATTAGCTCTGGCATATTTTAGGAAGCAATTTAAAAATGTGAGCTAGAATAATCTCCAAACTGTCTTCACGGAGCAACTAGAGAATTAACTGAATTTAAAATATATCACGAGTCAATTAAGAAAGAATCATTAAAATACGTGTAGGAGATGTGGTTTTGTGGAAAAAAGACAGCCATTGAGATGAGGAACTGTAGGTGCAGATACCGACTCCATGAAAAATCCTAGGTGTTCAAACTTGAGCCAGTTATGCAACTTTTCCAAATTCCAGTTTTCTTAATTATAAAATAAGGATAATCAAACTGACTTCATAGGTGGGTTATAATTAAAAGACAGGTATGTGGGCTGGGTGCGGCGGCTCACACCTATAATTCCAGCACTCTGGGAGGGCGAGGCAGGTGCGTGGCTTTAGCTCAGGAGTTGGAGACCTGAGCAAGAGCAACACCTTCTGTCTCCACTAAAAACAGAAAAACAAGCCGGATGCTGTGGCGGGCGCCTGTGTACTAGCTGTTCAGGAGGTTGAGGCAAGGGGATTGCTCAAAACCAAGAGTTTGAGATTGCTGTGAGCTGTGATGACGGCCTGGCACCCTACCCAGGGTGACAGAGTGAGACTGTTTAAAAAAAACAAAAAAGATATCTGTGTATAGGTGCCTAGCAAAGAGAGAATTGCAAGATATAAAGAAAGGAATGAAATGGGAAGTAAAGGATGAAGAATTTAAGGAGAGAGAACATTTGCCTCAGAGGGCAGAGTTCTGGTGGGCAGTTAGGCCACTCTCTTCCCCCCATTTCCTGCTCGCCTGAAACTGTTTCCCCTCTCGGCTCCCCTCTCTTTTTTCTCCCAGGCCCTTTTCCCTTTCAGTGGCATGATTTCCTTTGTCAGCTGCAGTCTGCCCTTTCTTGTATAACCTGAAGTCAGTGAGCTGCCATTCTCTAGTTCTCAGGCTGACTCAAACCTGGGAGCAGGGCCCTGAGCCTCAGGAGGATAGGAACCCCCAGGGCTGCAGGTGGCAGGGGGAAGGGACAGTGGGGCCGCCCTGGAGAGGCTCGCTTGCTGTTGTACTCTCCTCGTCTCCTGCTTTTAAAATTAATGCAAGAGAGGTCACCTGCTTAACTCTTCACAGGCTGCGGGCTTTTTAGCAAGTGAATATTTGAGAGGGTTTAGACCAGCCTCTGTCTGAAAGAAATATGATGCAAGATGCAAAAGCCACAAACGTGAACCACATGTGAGATTACTTTTAGTAACTACATGAAAATAGGTGAAATTAATGTTAGTAATGTATTTAACCCAACACACAACAGATTATCACTTCATAACATCAATATTAGGATTATCAATGAGAGATTTTATTACACCTCCCCCCACCCCACATTTTTTTTCAGCACATCTGAGCTTGGACTAGAAGCTTCCAGCTCCTAATAGTGGCTACTTCCTTCACAGTGCTGGTTTAGAAAAACTGTTTTTTTCTCTCTCTTTCTGTCTGTCTCCCCCTTCCCTCCCTTAAAGCTGTAGGGGAATTTTAAGAACAGGCTAAATCCTGGACCCTTAGTTTCTTATATTACGGAAGTAGGACACAGAAAATCCAACACCTTTAGGCCGGAGCCAGAGCTCAGCCTCATCCCCCTGACACTGGGTTCATTGTTCTTTCCAATTAGACGTCTAACTCCCTTCTCTGCCTCACAGAATTGGCTGGAGCTCAGAGAAAGGGAAGAAGCAGGACAGACACCGGGAGGAATGGAGAAATTTTAGGAGAAAACTTCTAAATATGGATCAAAATTGTTCTCGCAAAGTAATGAGAAAGTCTCATGAATGTTATCGCAATCACGTTGATGACAATATCTCTGATTGTATCTGAAGCCCGTACACTATACCCCATGATTGAATTATTGTACACAGCTATGATTCAATAAAAAAAAAAAGAAAAATAAAAATATTCTTTATACCAAGAAAAAAAAAAAAAGAGTAAAATGAATTCCTAATAGGATTACGTCCCGGCGTGGCCTTGACAACACTGTAAAAAGCTATTCCTCTGAATTGTATAGAAAAAGGAACTCGAAGGCTTGGTTTGTTATTAAACAAAACTTTGTAAAATGCCTTTAGAATGTCACTAACACTTGATTTTGATGTCTTGCTGTGCAGAGCACCAAGCTTGGCCCACAGAGCCTCTCAGCAAACATTGGTTAAATCAACTTAAGAATGCGGTAAATAGACTAGACAATTAAAGCTGAAAGAAATATTGAAAACTACTTAGTAAAATTAGTGATGGTAAAGTGCCCAATCATCCAACAAATGTTAATACTTTCCCCCTTTTTTCAATGGTTCAGAGGAGAGGACTGACTTGCCCAAGATCATATAGCTGCTAATTTTAGAGAATTTGCATCTCTTTTTACCACCTCATGATTTTTTAAAAGCATAATTTCATCTCACCGATTAAATGGAATGAAATCATGCCTTGTGAATGGAGGAAGTTTGGAACCTCAAGATATGCCATCTGATTTGGAAATCTGGAAAGCATTTAACAGAGACTGAAAGAATGATCTATTTCTTGAGAACACTGTTGTTAAAAAGCAACGGAAATGTAATTATTTTGGATTTGTCTTAGTGCTCCGGTATTTTTAGAATTCCCCCATAAACACCTCCCTTGAGGAGCCCGCAGCCCGTGGCGCGCTGAAGTAACTCAGGACGCTTTCAGCAAATGCAGTTGACAACTTGACATCTGGACTTGTGCACGTCTGAGACAGTCCAGGGCCTTGGCCAAGAGATTCTTGCTTTTTGAAACGTAGCAGGATGAATTTTTTCCACTCTTTCTTAAGCTCGAACACCTTCCTTGGAACGAATGCAGACAACTCTCAGGACAGAGTTCTTTCTGTGACACACACTAGGCCCGAGACGGCGCTGTCCCCGCTGAGCCTGTGTTGCAGAATCGGAAGGTATGTTTGCAGGAGGACTCTCTGCGGCAGGCAGCAAGGGCTGCAGAGTGGCCCGCACGCTGGGAAATTTGATGAAATCAGGACACCACAGGACTTGGTCTAGTGCAGGGATGTTGTTTTGAGAAGTGAGGTGGAAGTAAATATCCCCAGGACAAAAAAGAACAGGATAAAAAGTCCTGGTTAAAAAAAAAAAAAAAAAAACGATACGGACTTTTCCTTCCCAGACAGATTGTTAAAGAGGCTTTTCTTGTTCAGTGGGGTCTAGTAATGGAAGTTGACAGGATGTTAAGGTTATTTCAGGTTCTCCTGTCTCCCAGGGTCACATAAGCTGCTGTTATGCACGTTGATCCATCTCAGCATTCCTGCCAGGCGCTGCCTAAGCAAGGCAATCGGGTTAGCAGGACCCTTCCCCTTACAGTTTAGTGAGAGGCAAAGCCTGCCAATTAGCAGAATATGGATCAAAGCGAAAAATGCGTTTCTCTTCTAAAGACAGATTTGTGATTAATAAGTGATGAAAAGCAAAAGCAGAAAGCAGCACCTCCCTCCTCTCTGCATTCCTTTCCAGCCTTGTGCGCACATGTGCACGTTTGTGTGGGGGGGACAGCTCGGCGGGGAAGTTAGTGTCACGGACTGGAAATACAGGTTGGCTCCCGACAAGTCCAGGCATACAGCTTCCTCCTCTGCCAGATCCCCACCAATTACTCCATTAGTTATGGGAAGGTAGCAATATCAGGGAAAGCACTGGAGATACAATTATCAGTGAAGAGGACATTGCGGAAGCCTGATTCCAGAACTAACCTATTAGTCACTGCCATGTGTCTCTAGCATCAAGCACTCTTCCAGGTGATTCCTTGAAGGACGCTGCAGACTTTTTGTGAGTGTAAAATAACCAGAACAATCCAGTCTAACTGCTGTTACTTCACTCACTGCCCAACTGATGACAAAAGTGGCAAGAGGTGGGGACTTTGGAATTCAACGGATTGGATTAGAACCCCAGCCTTGCCGTTTACTAAATGTGTGAGCAAAAGAAGCTGCTTGACTTCTCCAAGACTCAGTTTCCTCATGTGTGAAATGGGAATAATTGTACCTATATCTTGAGATTCTTCTAATGATTAAATGACTCTTATCCATTGCGTGGCTCCACAACAGGTGATCCATAATAGTTGCTATGGTAACAATGAAGGTAAACACAAACTCAAGATTTGGTCTAGTGAATTGCTGCCACCTTTTATCTGCTTCCTGAGGCTTGGTGCCTTTACACTAGAGCCAGGTGTTATACGCCCAAACCTAAGTGGTCAGTAAAAAAAAAAAAATCTCTACCCACATTTATCTTTGAGCACTGCTATAAAAGTGGGCTCTGTTCTCTTCTATTTTGATAAAAGTAAAACGCATTCGCTCTAAGTGGCTATTAGAGGGCCAATTTCTGTACAGCCCATTCTATATAATAGGTACTCAAAACTCATTCACTCTGTAATGGCTTAATATTTTCTGTACAGTGACTAGCGGTGGTGTAGGCTCCTGATAAAACATTACATCAACTCTCCAACCTCTAAATTTTTGAAGCAGATGTTTCCCTAACATCCTGTAAATACTCCAATCATCTGAAACTGCTGGGATTTCACCTTTGTACCATTTTTAGAAATGTGCCCATTGAGTAATGGGCCTGTCTAATCTGTTTGACGTTTATTGGCACTCAGAGCGCGGCAGGTTTGGGAGATGCAGCAGAGCACGTTCTAAATAAATCAACGGAAGAAAGAAAACTAAATCACAGGGGGAAATCACAGTGTCCAAATCATTTATACACTGGTGATTACCATTTCACCTGGGTCCAACTGATGTCACGCGATAGTCTCCGAAGCTCTAGGAATCATTCATCCGTCAGACTAAAGCTGTTCACCCATGGTTCCACGCTGAAATTGACCCAGGTGGTGGAAACTTAAAATAGTTCAGGACAGGAAGGTTAATTACGGATGAGAAGCAAAGTGAGGAGACGAAAATGCGCCAGACTGGGACAGGTTTTAATGACATTTCTGATGTTAACTTGCTGTGCAATTTTAAAGGAGTCATTTTCTACCTTTGCCTCAGTTTCTTAACAAGAAAATATATGTATATCTGTGTGTGTATTTATGGGGGAGCACATGGGGTGGGGGTGTGTACGGAGAAGTTGATTGTGATTTTCATAGTTTTGCAAGATTTCGAATGATGTCTGACTTAACATCCAACATGGATAAAGCAGAATTGACATGTTTGAGGAAGGGGACCCTGAGGGGAATGGCCTTTCTTCCCGCGTCCCTGTGGCAGTTCTAAATAGACTTTTACAATCACATAAAATTCTATGGATTAAACATGGAAACCTTTGACTTAGGTGATCGTAAGTTCTCACCAACTTTGTTTGGGTCTGTGGCAAATTTTCCCTCAATAGAAAAACTTTGGATGTACACAAATAATTTGTTAAATAATTTACCACTTTAAAATTTATTAATTAGTTAGAGAACAGCACAGATAATTTATTAAAGTAGTTTGGTTTCAAGTCTCCTGACTTAGTGATTTCATGTCCTGTATTTTTTTTTTTTACTAATGTAAAGTCTAAATTAATACAAATGCTTCTTCACTTCTACCACCTCTTTTTTTTATTCCATAACAAATGGTGTTGTTCATTTTAAACTGTAAGCATCTGTTTCCAGTGGGGATGGAGAAAGTCCCAAGAGACCATTGCTCTCATTCTAATGATGAAAATAAGTTAGCTCACCTACAGAATCATAGATTTGTTTTCAATTCACTGGGGATTTGATTTGAGGGAGTCAAAGAAACACAAATGAATCAAATTCCAGGAAAGACAAGTTCTTCCTGGGAGCATGGGGAGAGACCCACAGATGCCTTCTCTCCGGCTGAGGAGGAGAAGGAGGGACTCTGGCACAGGTGGGTAAGAAAAAAAATGGGCAAATTTCGCAGGCACAGAAATCTAGGGTTCAGATTGAAAAGAAAGTCAAATTCCCCAACAACTTGAAATCAGAGGCTGAACTATAAAACACAGGTCTCCAGAGCTTCATGGGGCCTTAGATCTGAAACTGGCTGAAAGGTAAGTGCCTATCCAGTCTTTAAAACAGGTAAAGCCAAGGGTGAACTGGATACAGCTGTAACCAGGACAGGACCCCTGAGCTGAAGCTGAGAGTGAACCAGCACGCTACCGTCCTGACAGAAGCAAGGGATCCTTTTGGTTGGAGTAGGGTCAGGTAAATATCATTTACTTTAGTCTCTACCATTATTTTACATATCATGCCCATCATTCAACAAAAGATCACTCGATATGAAGAAATTGGAAAATGTTAGCCATGATCGAGAGAAATACGGTCAACACATGCCCCAAACGTTACAATTCTCAAAAAAAAAAAAAAAAAAAAAAAAAAAAAAAAATTAAAACCACCCGTTAAATATATTAAATTTTTAATGGAAAAAGTAAATTTGAAACACCAATAGACGGAAAAAAATAAAAAAAAAATTGAAA